>PISX010022919.1:0-32879 GCA_004024625.1 Mellivora capensis
AGGCCACCCCTTGTGAGTCATGACCAGAATCTTTGCCCTTCTCTGCAGGTGAGTAGGAGCTTCTCTAGGCTACCCTCAAATAGACACAATCACTGCTGCAGTGTACATCTGCTGTAAGTTCTCGTTAGCTTATTATCTCCAGAACAGCTCTTGATATTTTATCAATTTATTCACTGAGGGAGGAGAAGTATCATCGAGAAAACACATGGGAGCTTGACAAATTTCTTTCTCCATTGCTAGTCAGTGCCAGAAGTGCCATCTTTTACAAGTATTTACATTTTTTAAAAATAAATGAAAATGCTCATCTGCACCTTCCCCTGGGCCTTTCCCTACTCATCCTCCTTCAGTTTTAAATGTGATGTCTTCTTCTTAAGTTAGGTATTATTCATGGAAACATTTACAAAGTGAGTTTCAGTCAAGTCCCCGGGCCAGCTTAAGTATAGGTGAGGGAGGGTCTGGGTGTTCCAAGGCGAGGAGGCAAGAACTTACCCTGTGACTTAAGAAGAGATGTCCCTGAGATAATTTACTTCCCATCACTGATGTCTGTATCAGCTGCTGCTTTAGAATTAGATTCCACTCCAAGTGTTCACCCTTACGGGGGTGGAGAAAGAAATTGGGCAAGTGAGAGTTACTTGAATGATTCAGCTACAGCTACCAAACTGAGCTAGGTGGTTACCAGGCAACAGTCTCAAAAGCTTCCTGGCAGTTCTTTAGGATCTCTCTCCCCTTTCCAGTCAACTAATCTTTGCTTAATCTGTGCTTTCTGCCTATAATGCATTTCCCCTTCTGCTCTTGCTGAATATCTCTTTACTTTTCATAACTTTCCAAGTGTCATTTCTTGTCCATGGAACTTCACTGCTCTGCCATTCTCCATGGCAGGGTGAAGGGGGATAGAAATTAGTCTAATTGGCCCAGATCATCTTTTTGAGCCACAGAAGCACATGACTCAGAGCTCTCTAGCCAAATCCGACTTTAGTTTGTATACCTACCACCTTCTCCACTCAGATGAGGTCAAGATTGTGATACCAATATATAATAAAACTTGGGCATTTAGGGAAGTAAGGTCTGTTTCATAAAGGATGAAACACATCTAGTAGAAAAAGGCAATATAAAATCTCCTCTCCCTAACAGTTCTGAAGTCTGTGTTCTATTCTCAGGGACAAGTTGTCTCCTGACTAGCATATAAAGAAAATACACCTCAAATTAGGGAATTTTATAGAGAAATATATGACTAAAAACCAATCAATCAGTCAGAGTAATGGAAAGTTAGGGTCTATATCCTACCACTTCTAATGAAAAATATTACCATTTGAATTTTACTTTGTTCCTTTTCAGAAAGTTTTAACACATATTTGTTCATTTTTATTGGATACTATGATCTCTGGTATCCAAAGAACTAGGTTTCAATCCCACATGTGCTGTTATTCACTAAAAAGCTTTGGCAGAACTATTTGATCATTTTAAACTTCCTTTTTTGATAAAATGAAAATATGAATTCTAGTTAACATTTATTAAGCATTACTCTCTACAAGGCATTGTGCTATAAGCTTTACACATGCTACATCATTTAATACTTATAAGTTCCACGAAGTAAGTCACAGTTTATAGATAAGAACAGGGAAGATAATAATAATTTACCATGAGCATCTATTGAAGGATCCTTTATACTGAGGTAGATACTATTGTTATGCTCTATTAACAAACTAGGTGACTGGGGTGCTTTGAGGAAAACAGTCTACCCAAGTTCCTATAGCTTTTAAGTATTGAGCTGTATCCTCACATTGCTTTCTCTCCAAAGCCTCTGCTCTTAGCCAGAATACACCACTATTCTAAAAATACATGCTGCTGAGCTGCCTCATGTTTGTTGGGAGGAAACAATGAGACTATAAAAGTAAAAAGGCCTGGATGCTGTAATTCTTTATATGAGGTATGGAAATATATGGCATCTGTGTCACCAATCTCCCTCTGTCCACCAAAGACATTGCTAATTGCAGGGGTCAGCAAACTGTGGCCTTGAATTGGGCCATATCCTGCCACCTGTTTATGTAAAAAAAGTTTCGTTAGGACATAGCTACAGCCAGGGCACCTGGGTGGCTCAGTTGGTTAGGCAACTGCCTTTGGCTCAGGTCATGATCCTAGGGTCCTGGGATTGAGTCCCACATCAGGCTTCCTGCTTTACAGGGAGTCTGCTTCTCCTGCTGACCTCTCTCCTCTCATGCTCTCTCTCTCAAATAATAGATAAATGAAATCTTAAAAAAAAAAAAAAGAACATAGCTACAGCCATTAGTTTATATATTCTCTTGGCTGCTTTAGGGCTGCAATAGCAGAGTTAGGAAGTAGCAATAGAGATCATACGCCTGAAAAGCCTAAAATATTTACTACCCGACTCTATGCAAGGAAAAAAACAAACAAAAATCAAACAAACAAAAACAAACAAAAAAAAACAACTAACCCCTGGATTAAAGCACAATTTTCTATGATTCAACACTCAGTTTCAGAGTCATTATCAACAACTTGCTCCTGGTACCCATTACCAGTTAACTGAAATTTGACAAAGAAATAAACCTTTTAAGTATTCCTGTGAACTAAAAGTATCAATCAATCTTACTTCTAAATCAAATGAAGAAACTGGATAACTAATAAATCAATGGATTCAAGTAAGGTCACAGGAATACCTAGAAGTTTGGGAACTTGGGTCTGTTGTCTGGCCTTCTTAAGTGTTAGGCAGAAAACTCTCTTCTCTAATCACAAGAATCACCCAGTTAAAGAGTGTCTGACTCAGGAGTGGGAAGGAAACAGAATAGGTGGGCTACTGAGTAAACTACCTCTTCATCCCATTATTCTGAGATCCTTCTGTATGTGGCCCCTGCAGACTTCAACAGCGCATTATGACTAACTCTGCCACCTAAATGAACCAAATCTGATTCACCATATACCTAAATACAGGGAAAGTGCAGATGCAGAAGAACTATCTGAAAACATTCAGGAGAAAGCAATATACAGTGAATGAAGGGATAGGATGGGGTATGTTATCCATTGTGGTACATTCAGAGATTCTATTTCAAGTCAACTTTAAATCCTATCTTGTTCTTAAATGCAAACCATAAAATAGCCATAACTATTTTAACCTTGGGAGGGGCAATTCCTAAAGTATATGACTTTAGCCATCTACAAAGTGAGCTGAAGAGCAGCTATGTGGCATATGTAGAACAATGCCCAGTAGCTTATCTGAAAAGAATATTGTGCATGCAGATTTCCAAGACACCCACACCTCAGAGATAATGCCAGTAAGTTAATCAAATACTTTTCTGCCTGCACAACTGTGATACCTAAAGCTGCTAGGAACATCATTTTTAGACACCCGTGGGAGAGATTCTTTTTTGTAATTCTGCATTTCTTTAACTCCCACCACAAGTCTAGGCTTGCCTTCCAGAGACATATACTGCCACCTTTTCAGAGCTTCTCCCCCCTCTTTTTTTGGCCATGGACTAAGTAGCCCTCCTAGGGCTGACTGCATAAATGCTAAAATAGAGAACATGATTTCACTGGAGCTACATAAACTGATCTTCATGCAAGTCATGACAGGAATTCTAGAACTGAGCCCATCATCCCTCCCTTTCCCCAAATCTGCTTTTGTTCCTGCCTACACAGACACTATCACTCCTTGTGAGCATTGAACTAAAACAAAGGATCAATCAACTCTGACACCTTTTACTGAATGTCTACTATAAGCCAAATCCTAGAAAAATGGTGATGAACAAGGCATAGAGCCAGACTTGAGCAAGACAACAGTCTGATGGGTTAACAGGATAAATAAATAGAACATGCATTAGAGTGGACTAAGTGCTATGATAGAAGTAACAGAAAAATAGAATCATACACAGGAAGGGAGTTAGAGATGCTTTCTCTAAGCTCACTTTATCTTATATCTTATCCTTGTCTATCCTCAGTTATAGCTGCTGTTCTGAAATAACCACGTGCTAGCTCTCAACTCTCCTACCCACAACTCTCTGTCAGAGCCCATGTGCCCACCAGCTCTGGGCAACTTTGGTTACAAGGTAGAAGATATGAAATTCTAGCCATGGGTTTTTGTACTGTTGGTGTGATTGATCACAGGGATTAGCTGGACACTTCTCCCACTGTGACTAATCAGACCAGTAGAGCAGCCTGATGTATCTAAAGAAGTCATAGCCTTCACAGTGTGCTTGAAAGAAAGCAGAGTGCTTTCCAATGTCATTAGTGTTCTGCATGAATAGCCTTACCTACTAGCAACACAGAAGGAATGGATTATCTACAAACTCTGACTGGAGCCCCTAAGTCTGGTACAGTGAGGCTGAATAGTACAACATGAAACTGTTTGAGAAGATGGAAAGAGAACTAAAATTTTTACTGCCAAGCAGAATGCTTTTTGACTTTTGTTTTAAGCAGTCAGCCTTAGTTATTTGAATTACAGACTACATATTTTCTCTATGGTGATCTCAGCTTACACCTATTTCAAATTCCACCTAATACAATTTGATATGGGTTTGTCTGAGTTTTCCTTGTTAGAGGTAACATCTACATTCCAACTTCCTTTGCCAAGCAGCTGTTGCACAAAACAAGTATGTAAAATCGGTGCATTTATTCCATTAGGATTAAAAGCCCACAGCTGGGATTCAGGAAAGACATTTTTTATTTTTTTAAAGTAGGCTCCATACCCAGCATGGAGCCCAACATGGGACTCAAACTGACAACCCTGAGATCAAGACCTGAGCTGAGATCAAGTGTCAGATGCTCAAACTGAGTCACTCAGGCACCCAAGCAAAGACATTTTAAACACAAAGCATTTAACCCAGTCACACTTACCTGGCCATTGCAACATAAAGAAGAGGTGAAGGTAGAGAGGAGAAAGAGTTCCATTTCTGTAAGAAGAACAGTATATACATATAGGAAGTTGCAATTCTGAAGCACAGTGATTAGGAAGCATCTTTGAAAGGAAAACCAATTTTATTTGTTTTACATAAGAATAGATTCAGAGAAGTTTTCAAAACAAGAAAATTGGTTGATTAATCAAGGCTTATTTCTGAATCTTTTGATAGGCTATCTACAGACTGCAAGCCAATTCTAAATGTCCTACATGCTTTCCAAATAATGTCTCAATGTGTCAAATTTTTTCCATTTTGGAAGAAAAGAAAGCAAAATAGCTGAAGCTTTCTCAGCACAAGCATAAAGTATTATCTCTTTTCTTCAAGCAATAGGCCAGCATTATGCATTTTCCTTTAAAAAAACAAAAATAAATAAATACATAACAACTTCCTTTCTCTGCATTGTAAGGAAAATTGTGTTTTTTTTTTCCCACAATTGGGCAGCACTCAACAACAACAATAACAAAAGCCATCTACTGAGATTAAAGATTGTTCCAGACATCTAATTTCTCAAGGCATAGATTTCCTACAGCCAAAAATGAGATGAACTCTGGGATCAGGAAGAAAGCTTTCCAAAGCCCCAGTAAAGAGTTGAACTGAATTGCCCAGCATGACATAGTTGGATGATCCAATCACTTTAAAATAACAAATGCTCTTTTAAAGAGAAGGTAACCTCTAATATCATTAGAGACCCCAGTGTTGTTCTGATTGTTACACTCTTTTCTTTTCTTCTTAACTATAATCTGATAACCAGTGGGAAGCCAGGAGAACAAAGACATCTCAGACACTCTACATCAATCAAGGAATCAGTTGTACTACACTGACAACTCAGCTGGCAGGTTTGAAAGTTTATGCCATGAGCCAGCATAAAATGTAATCATCTCAGAAGTCAGGGCATATTATGGAATAGCAAGCTTTGTTTTAGAGCTTGAGGGGATCAGTAGAAAAATATTTTTTTGATGTGGATGATGGTAACATGGATAAAAATCTTCACCATTTCATAAATGGTTTTGATACACAATTCAGGAAAAAGGAGAGACTTACATAACATTTCCGTGGCAAGCATAGTCCTGAAGTAAAGCACAGGGAAACTTAGGAGGGCAGAAACCATGTACCTTGGACATCACTGTCATAT
The DNA here is from genome assembly GCA_004024625.1 of Mellivora capensis. Classification (NCBI taxonomy): domain Eukaryota; kingdom Metazoa; phylum Chordata; class Mammalia; order Carnivora; family Mustelidae; genus Mellivora; species Mellivora capensis. Next base: position 6,040 of record PISX010022919.1, read on the forward strand.
CCTTTCTAGTATAAGATCTGGCTAGCCCCCCATTGAACTGTGAAATACCACTACAAGAGGAATAACAATGTTAAAGCCCAAAAGGACTTTTCAATGCATATATTTTTTTCTATCACTGACAATCCAATAAGATAATTTTTCTGTTATTGCACTCATTCCAGTAAAAGAATATTGTGGCATTCTAAAGTTCCAGAACCCAAATGGATAAAGAGGATGTGGCCCATATGTACTATGGAGTATTATGCCTCCATCAGAAAGGATGAATACCCAACTTTTGTATCAACATGGATGGGATTGGAAGAGATTATGCTGAGTAAAATAAGTCAAGCAGAGAGAGTCAACTATCATATGGTTTCACTTATAAAGTTCCAGAATCAAACTTGTCAGAGTTTATTGAGTTTATTGCTGGTCTTGTGACATTAGCTGGCCAACTGATGAGAGCAAAGTATACTCGAGTGACCCAGGTCCATGCTCATTACTTTTCCTTACTCTAAGTTCCAGGTATACAAGAAGGTCACACATATCCCTACACATCCTCTTTTGATATTATCCTTATCCTCCAATACAATATAGGAAATGAGATGTATTTGCTTATCTGTTTTGTTTGTTTGTTTTTTCTTTTTGTTTTTTTGTTTTTATTATTATTGTTGTTGTTGCTGCTGTTGTTGTTATTATGTTAGTCACTGTACAGTACATCATTAGTTTTTGATGTAGTGCTCCAAGATTCATTGTCTGCATATAATACCCAGTGCTCCATTCAATATGTGCCCTCCTTAATATCCATCACCAGACCAACCCATCTCCCCACCCCATCCCCTCTAAAACCCTCAGTTTGTTGTTTGGAGTCCACAGACTCTCATAGTTCATCTCCCCCTCTGACTCTTCCCCTTCATTTTTCCTTCTCCTAATGCTATTCCTTATGTTCCACAAGTAAGTGAAACCATATGATAATTGACTCTCTCTGCTTAGATTTTAAGCTGAAGACTGTAGTCAGAGATACAGAGGGACATTTTTTTCACTATATCATTCTTAAAGGGTCTATCTAACAAGAAAATCTAAAAATTAGAAATATCTACCCTCCCAGGATGGCAGCAGGCAACTACAGAAATGAACTGTTAATCAAAATAAAGAGACATATTGATAAAAATATATTAATTGTAGGGGACCTTAACACTCCACTCTCAGCAATAGCCAGATCATCTAATCAGAAAATCAACAAAGAAATAAGAGCTTTGAAAGACACATGGATCAGGTGGACCTCATAGATATATACAGAACATTCCACCCTAAAACAACAGAAAACGCATTCTTCTCGAGTGCACACAGAACTTTTTCCAGAATAGACCACATACTGGGTCACAAGTCAGGTCTCAACTACTACCAAAAGACTGAGAGTATTCCCTGCATATTCTCAGACCACAATGCTTTGAAACTGGAACTCAATTACAAGAAACAAGTTGGGAGAAATTCAAACACTTGGAAGCTAAAGACCATCCTGCTCAAGAATGTTTGAATCAACCAGGAAGTCAAAGAAGAACTTAAACAATTCATGGAAACCAATGAGAATGAAGACACATCAGTCCAAGACCTATGGGATATGGCAAAGGTAATCCAAAGGGGGAAATACATAGCCATCCAAGCCTCACTCAAAAAAAAACAAAACAAAACAAAACAAAAAAAAAACAGAAAAATCCCCAATATACAAACTCTCTTTACACCTTAGAGAACTGGAGAATCAACAACAAATTAAGCCTAAACCATGCATGAGAAGGGGCATAATTAAGATTAGAACAGAGATCAAGAACTTAGAAACAGAAACACAGTAGGACTCATCAATAAAACTAGAACTGGTTTCATTGAAAGAATTAATAAGATCAATAAACCACTGGCCACATTTATCCAAAAGAAAAGAGAAAGGACCAAAATTAATAAAATTAGGAATGAAAGAGGAAAGATCATGATTAACACCAAGGAAGTGGAAACAATCATCAAAAATTATTATCAACAGCTATACGCCAGTAAGTTAAGCAACATGGAAGAAATGGATGCATTCCTGGAAACCTATAAACTTCCAAAACTGAAACAGGAAGAAATTGACAACTTGAATAGACCAGCAACTACCAGCAACGAGACCGAACCAGAGATCAAAAACCTCCCAAAAAACAAGGGTCCAGGACCTGATGGATTCCCTGGGGAATTCTACTGAACATTCAAAGAAGAAATAATACCTATTCTCCTGAAGCTGTTTCAAAAAATAGAAACATAAGTAAAACTTCCAGACTCTCTCTATGAGGACAGCATTACCTTGATCCCAAAACCAGGCAAAGACCCCATGAAAATGGAGAATTTCAGATCAATATTCCTGATGAGTAATTTTTTTTATCTGAATTTGAGTCTGTTTTGTCCATTTTCTGATATTAAAAACTTCCTTCCCAAGACTCTCTCCTAAGCCCTTTCAGTGATTGCTCTTTTCAACAATCATCACCTACCCTCCCCAAACACTAATGATAAGGCATACACAATGTTGTATGCTTTCTGTAACTTCATTTAATCCTTACAACCAACTTGTGAGGAAGGTACTATTATCCCTACATTCTGTAAAATAGAATTTGGGCTCAAAGACATTAATTAACCTGCCCAAGGTCACCTATTTAACAAGTCACAGAGATGGAATTTGAACTTGTCTGTCAGAACTCAAAGCCCATTTTTAGATATACTATACCACTTACCATGCTGAACTTTAACCACTCCTTGTTAGTTTCACATTGTAGTGACCAAAGTCCCTCCTGTAATATTCAGCAGAGAAAAACTGTAATTTACTCTTAGTTTAAACATTTGGGGAGGGTCAGTTAACTACAATAATGTAAAAATCACATTCTCAATAAAAATGTTTTGAAAACCTGACCCAACATTATGTTTCTATCATACTAAACCATTTCTCATTTTAACTATGCTCTGCTTTACATTTGGTTTTCTTTTTGTTCACAATTTCCTTCTTAAAATTTACAAAATATCCAGTCTTTCCTTATTCCAAACACTTAATTTTCAATGGCATATTATTGGTGTTGCTAAAGAAATGTGCTCCCTTCAAAGACCTCTGCCAAATGTTAGGCTTTCTGTATGTGTTAACACCTTGTGTTTGGATTCTCTCTTCTGTATGTTGAATGCTGAAGCCTCTTTCCTACATATATTCCAACCTCTCTGGCCCATGTTTGTGAATTAACCTTTTGTTTTCTATAGCAAACAAGGAGTACAGCAAATAAAGTGTTCTTTAAAGTCCTTTCTCCTGTTCTGAACTTAACACAGCCCCATTCCTACCTCCACCACTCCTCTTCAACCAAACAGAGATAGACATTATTACAATTCTTATGCTATATGCCTGATTAGTTATTTTATGTTGCATTTCCATAACAAAAAAGTATTTCATTAACTCATAACTCTTAAATTTGAAGAGGATCCCAGACTGTCTTCTTGGATAGAATTGTTAAGAGGTACTTTGGACATTATGTGAGGTTTTGAACAGGAGTTACTGTTAGCACTCTTCTACCCAGAATGTTCCATTAACCCTTAGGACTGATGTTTCCTAACACCTATGTAGCTGAATAGAGTGTTGATTTTGATGTGTGTGTGTGTGTGTGTGTGTGTGTGTGTGAGGTAGATGGGAGCACAGTTACACAGATTTCTGCACTAGTAGCAGGTAAAGATAAAAGAATAGAAGCCAAAGTTCCAGCACTGCAGCTCTGCTTTAGAAATTCTGATTGAATTAATGATAGAATTTAATATTGTTTAATAATGACAAAATTTAACAGCCAAGCATTGTTTTAAGTACCCTACATGTGTTCTTTCCCTAAATCTCCATGATAACCCTGTAGTGCAAAGCAATCATTAGTTTTTGCTCAAATTTGAGGCAAAAGGCACAAAAGTTTAAAGAATATATCTGTGTTATTACAACCACTTAATAGAGTCCAAGTCTAGAGCCAATACTCTTTACCTCCAGACTCTTTCCTAAAGTGCTATGGAAATAAACCTCTACTTTCTCCAAATAGCATGGAACACAAGAAAAGTTCATCAATGACATAATGAGTAAAGGAAGGCTCTAGACCAGATAAAAGGCCATTTCCCCAATTACATTGATTGGTTTTACCCAATATATTAAAAAAAGCCTTTGTTGAGCCTACTTAGTATGTGCCAGGTACTCTTCTAGCTATTGATGAAATATCAGTGGGTAAAAGAGAAAAAAATCTCTCACATTTCGCTGGAGGGAATCAGAGGATAATAATAAATACATGCTAGGTGTTAGACAATGACAGGAAGAAGGAAAGAGGAATAGAGGACTAGGGTGGGAGCACTGTTTAAGATCAGGGAGATAAGGAAAACCCAGAATGAAAACTGAGAAAGCACAGTCACTGAAGTCTCCAGGAGAGTTTGATGTCCTAGAAGCCAACTGGAAAAGGATTTCCAAGGAGGAAGGAATAATCAACTGTTCCACATGGTGTCATATCCTAATATGTACCCTGTTCTGGAAGAACAGTGAGGGCAAAAATCTGAATAGAGAAGGTTCAAGAGAAAATGGGGGAGACAAATGTTTGCCAGTGCTGCCCTAACCAAATACCACTGACTGGGTAGCTTAAACAGCATAAATTTATTTTCTGAGTTCTGGAAGCTGGGTGCCCAAGATCAAGGTGTCAGCAGGTTTGGGTTCTTCTGAGACCTTCCTTCTTGGTTTACAAAGGGACACTTTTTCACTGTGTCCTCACATCATCTTTTCTCTATGTGTGTACCCCAAGTGTCTGTGTATCTAAGCTTCCTCTTCATATAAGGGCATCGGTCAGATAGATTAAGGCCTACCCTAATGTCTTACCTCATTTTAACTTAATCACTTCCTTAAAGGTCCTATCTCCAAATACAGTTATTCTGAGATACTGGAGATTAGAGCTTAAACATATGAATTTTGGTGGGACATGATTTAGTCTATAACACAGGACATAGAGGCAAATCATCTGAGGAGATATGATGTACAAGGGGACAGAAAATGAGGATGGTAATTAGGTTAAGTAAAAAAGAGGCTTTCTATTGTCTTTTAATAATGACATGACATTGCACAGTGCTGCAAATGATCTGGTATGAAGAACAGTTAATGTTGCAAAATGGAAAATTGCATAGAACACAATTAGATATTATGTGTAGTTTGTGTTATGTATTTTTGCTTAAGTTAAACCTTTAGAAACTATATTCAGAATATATTCTCCTAAATTCTACTTTCAAAGAATGTCAATGGATATTCAGAGATAAAGTGCTAAACTCACAAAAATTTTGGAAATAGATTTATTTACTAGAGGAGTTCTCAACTTCTATAAACAAATGTGTGTTTTATTTTTTTGAAGAAGGGGACAGACCATACAGCATTTCCCACACATACGTAATCATAACTTGCATTTTCATAGTTCATTTAATGCTTCTGGAGTTCATAGTACATCATTTGGATAATTCAACAGCTATATATATTGATTGCCTACTGTGGGTTAAGCCTATGGGTCTCAATCCCAGTGGAAAATCATCCTCAGCTTGTCAGTTGCTATTGTTGTTTCTGTGTAGTTGTAATCACATCAGACATATTGAATCAAAACCTCAGTAAGGAACAGTGAGTCTGATGAACAGCTAGAATTGAGGACCATGCTAAGTATGTAAGCATTATTTTATTTAAGTCTCACCTGCTTTAAAGGATGGCTTATCTTAATTTGAATTAGCTTAATAAAATGAATTTATTTGTTATTTCTCTTATACATAAATTATTTTATTGGGGAAACCCTATCTAATCACAGGAGTCAAGATTTTGATGCTCAGAGTAGGCAAAACCAGTAAAGTAGCTATCATACCACTTATAAAATGTTGCTTTTATAAGATTTAATTTCTCCTATGTACACAAATACTCTGGTAAAGGGGAGTTGATTCCAATTATTTTTCTCTTAACACCTAAGTGAATCACCTTACAAAGAAAGGAATTTTGTAGGGTATGGGGAAAGAGAGGGCATAAGGAGTGTTAAATTGCCTGCTGAAGTTTGAACAGTTAAAATATAGGTGAAGTGGAGGCAGCACCAAAATGAAAAAATGGAAAGAGAGAAGGAAACAAAAACAAATTTGCAAAAATTTTAAATTTTTTCTGAGGATTCAAATCACTCTAATCCTGTAACTGGGTTTGGACTGCTTTAAAATATGTTTTGAAAATATTACCACTTACATGTTAAAATTTACCATTAGCTGGCTGCAGGGTAAATTTCTCCTATTTTCCACATTAATTTCCCTATTTGCATGGGAGAAAAAAATGTTCAGGATTAATTCTCTTGTGGTGTATACTCTCTTTTGAACCCATTTTTAAAAAGCAAATTACATGAGACTTTAGAAGTCATTTCATGAGTTTACCAGTTTTTCTAACTTTTATAAACCTTCTCACCTTGAATTGGAGAGTTAACCCCCTAGGATAAAACTGAAATGTCTTAGACTCCAAAGTACTTTGAATCTTTTTTCTGAACTCCTCACTTCAACTGGCATTTTAAGCTTATCACCCCCCCTCCTAAAAAAAAAACCCAGAGATGTAAATTATCTGTAAACAAATGAAAGAACTGATCTTAGATGGAGAAATAGATGAAAGAGCCAAACTCTAAAACTAGAATGGGCTACAAAGGAGAAGACAAGAATTTAAGATTAGATTACATTGTGATACTGTAAGAAGTGAATGAGAAATGCCCATAGAATATAAAAATAACAGTCCCAAGCAAACCAAGGAAGATAAAGATGCTAAGCTAATGGTAAAAATTCCTTATTAATAATTAATGCTCTATTAAGTATTATGTTAAGGAGAGGGCTTAGCCACATGTATAGCAGTATCAGGGTATTAAAGGAATACATCAGTTAATAAGAAAATCAAAAACTATGCTCCAGCTTATATTGTAAAAATCAAACCCCATGAAATGCATCTTTTTTAAAAAAAGGTGGGCCAATCAACCTGTTACAGGAATGAATGGCCGACCACCTTTATCCTGTATTTTAGTATTTTCTCTTATCTTTTTTTTTTTTTTGTGATCTAACAGTAGAATGGGCAGATGAACTTAAGGGCAAGAAAGCATATTTCTAGCAACAGAAGTTCCCTCTTCTTTCTAAATTTAACACAAGAGATAGGAATAATTGTTATTTAATCAGATTGTTAGTTTCATGGAGAAGAACAATGTTTGTCAATAAGTGGTATCTAACATCTGGTCAGGGCAGAGAAAACAATGCATGTAGGACTGAGCTACATTCAGGCTGAGATGCTCAGGTCCTGCTTTTGGCACTTTTTTCCTCTTGTAAAGCTGTTTGTGTACAGTGCTGACAGTGTACAAACCATGATAAATCTCTCTCTGTTAAATGCACTTAAGGTTTGGGGACTTTGCGTTTTCTCACCTGGAAATAAATTCCCTGTTCCCTTTCTCCCCCTCACCCTCTATATTTAATGCCTCATTTTGCTACCCTAGCATATAACACTTCTGAAAGATGAATTATATCAGTTATCTCCCTTACTCAGCAAAAATACTCGGGCTATGGAACCAGAGAAAGGCATAGCTTTTTCAAATGCCTGTCACCATGTTTAACTCAAAGAGGGGACAGTTTTCTTAATACCTCCACATTTCTCATTCACTGACATATGGACATTTGGTGTGAGTGGTTTGTAGCTAAAGACTTAATTATCATTCTTGGTGGTCATTTGCATTTATATAGCACCTTTTATAGGAGCAAATCAAATCATTAAAGCTATTATACTAATGAATGCAAGGCAGCAAGTGTCATTACCTCCATTTATATATTGAGACAGCTAGGGTCTCAGAGGAGCCAAAAAAGGAGCCAATTAAATTCAAGCTTCCTAGGTGTCTCCTCCAAACTCAAATGGTTCCCATGGAGCTTTTGGGACTTGAGAAAAGTCCTACAACACTTTGATGAGGTCATTTCTGAGCATGGTATGATAAAAAACTTTTTTTTTTTCCAAAATTATTTGGAGTGTCAGACTTGTGTCAGACAAACACTGTGTCTCAACTCGTTTCTGATGGGGTAGAGAAGTCCTTCTAAATGTTTATCTTCATCAACAAATTCTCAAATTCTATCAGAGGGGTGGTGTTCTTGAGACTGAGGGACTAGACTTTTTGATCCACCATTCCCATCAAATTGCCAGTCTTTAAAAGGTCTTAAAGTCATCTCAAGATTGAAAATGACAGTAAGGTCATCTACTTTGACGCTCTCTTAAATTTCCTCTATGGCAGCATATGAAGAGGTCCAAATGCCAGCTGTGTAGCCAAACCACTACTGATGAAAAAAACTTCTCAGCAATGGAAATCTCTCATTTATTTGTCATCATTTGCATACTTCCCTGCCAGTGCCAACCCCTGAAGACACACTGACAAACCAGAGGAACACAGTCTCTGCCTCAGTCAACTTACCACATCCCTCCTATCAAGCTGTTAGGATACCAAAGTAGGTTGAAAAAAAATGAAATCTACCTTCTCTGAGCACCATCTCTGAGATGCTCTAAGTCTATTGGGTCATTTTTTTACTCTAGGCAAATATATTTCAAATATTTCAACAAAACATTTTGTTGAAAGAGCCATTTTCTCTGCAATTTAAACTTTGAAATCCTAAGACTAGTTGTTCAACCTTGTGCTTTTACCTACATAAACTGTCGGAATTTGGTAATAAGGGTTGTTTATAAATACTGTGCATAACACTGCTCTTCCTGGCTTATGAGTAGGAAGAATACTTGTTTATTTCTTTTCATCCCTCCAACCTTGGTACCACAGCACATAAACATAAACAGATCTGTAAGTACCCCTTACTTAAGTTCTTTGTGAGATAATTTCATGGGCCTTCTCCACATTTCCATTAAGAGATAAACTAAACATATTAAAAATTGTGAGTTTGAATAAAGATCAATTCAAATCAGGCAGTCCTAAACCAGAGACAGTTAAGAGCACTGCATCAACATGACCTAGGGACAAAACTTGTACAGAGAAGACAAAGAAGCAATGCAGGAGAATTATTTGATTGGCCATAGTTTAAGCAGTTGCCTTATTTGAGAAAACCAACTAGCTGTTTGTGATTGGTTGACCTTTAGTTTCCATTTCTTAACTTTGAGGCATTTATAAGCTTAGCTTTTATTTTCCTCACTAGACTGTAAAGGCATTAAAACCACCTCAGTCTAATGGCCCCCTTGTTTAATTGATTTAACACTTCTGTTACAATGATGAGTCCTAAATTTTATAAATGAAAAATTAATAAGTACCTAAAGGTCAAATCTGTCCTAAATGGACAGATTTCTAACTGGAGTCTCAAAGTCAATAATAGAAAGAAACATAAAACCTCTGCATCCTCAGGCTACTGACTTATAATTTTTTTTGTCAGAATACTGTATCTGCAATTAGATTTAGGAACTAGAATCAGATAATGCATACTCTGGCACCAGCATTTTAAAAAAAAGATTTTATTTATTTATTTATTTATTTATTTATTTATTTGTCAGAGAGAGGGGGGCAGGGCACAAGCAGGGGAAGAGGCAGGTGAAGGAGTAGACTCCCTGCTGTGCAGGGAGCCTGATGTGGCACTTGACCCCAGGACCCCGGGATCATGACCTGAGCCAAAGGCAGACACTTAACTGATTGAGCCACCCAGGTGCCCCTGAAACCAACATTTTATCACATACTCCTCCAGGTACTTCTTTGAAGCTCAGCAGCATCTCCCACTTGGGGATTAAAGATTATTGTTCTGGTCCTGTGCTACTTTTCTATCTGTCACATTAAAATGATGGCATTTTCTTATTTATTCCAAGGCAATTTTTTTCCTAAATGATTATATAAAATAATCTTTAAAATGAGATGGAGAGGTCCAAAAGAGAAGAGGAGAGATTGACTATTCAGGTAGGGTCTGAAGAAATCTCCAGGGTTCAAGATTTGGTCTTCAACTTCAGATTTTTTTTTTCATACCTAGAGCTGTTAATTGACCATTTCATAAGACATAAACCTGTAAGTTAAATTCCTAAGTATTGGGACGCCTGGGTGGCTCAGTTGGTTGGACGACTGCCTTCGGCTCAGGTCATGATCCCGGAGACCGGGGATCGAGTCCCGCATCAGGCTCCCAGCTCCACGGGGAGTCTGCTTCTCCCTCTGACCTTCTCCTCGCTCATGCTCTCTCACTGCCTCTCTCTCAAATAAATAAATAAAATCTTAAAAAAAAAAATAAATTCCTAAGTATTAATTTTCAAAAGAGAATTTAACTTTTAGTGACTAGAATGTTTATGTCTAAGATTTAAGGGTAATTACTTGCTCTGTCAGTGTGCATAGAAATTAGATTATTAGTCCAAAGGCTGTTATATTAGAGTGTTAGGATAGTAAGAATAAAAGTAAGAATAAAATAGAACAGAGCTAATGTACATGGACATTGGAATTAGAAGTCAAAAGTTTAAATTCCAGCTCCACCAGTTGCTAGATATGAGAACAATTACTTTTGTCTCAGTTTTTTATCTTCGTGTAACAATAGTACTTACTTCATATGTTGTAAGGAACAAGTGGATACAGAACAGAGTTTGAGTAAGCACTCAGTATATATCAGACATTTTTCTAAAACGAGAGTAAAAATCTCAGATTCTCAAAGCATACTTCTTTCAGGCTTCCAAAATCCGATCAAATCCCTCTCATCACAGTGGAATTTACCATTCTGGTGATAACCAGATAACCGCAGTTCACCAGATTCAGTATTCTTTTCCTCGAGGCAGTTTAGTTAAGTTTTCCCAGATTTGCATCCTTTATCACTATGCCCACTAGCAAACTTTTCATCATGGGGCCTCACTCAGCTTTTCTATCAAGCTTCCTCCTGGTGTCTATACCCTTGTCTTCATGATAGGTTTCAAATGTTGTCCAGTCCTCTCTTCTATGTATTTGCGGTCTATCACTTAGAATGAGACTTTTGATTAACGAGTAATTTCTATCAGGTTCATTTTAGAGCTAGCTTTAAACAATTGCCCACAGAGTAGTCTCTGAAAACACCTCAGTGTGTAAAATCCCCATGTGATTACTAGAACTAGAACAGAGCAGTGCTCTCTCATAATGTAATCACTAATTGCACATCCACTGAAAACTAGTCCTAATTGAGATGTGTAGTGAGTATAAAATTCATGCTTGACTTCAAATTTTAGTATGAGAAAAAAATATAGAATATCTCATGAGTAAATTCTTATATTAATTACATTTTGACATGATACTATTGTTGCATATGAGGTTGAATAGAATACATTTTAAAAGTTAATTTCATTTACTTCTTTCTTACTTTTTTTAACATAGCTATTAGAAAATTTACAATTACATATGTGGCTCACATTATACTTCTGTTGGACATGACTATTCTAACAAGGGGAATGAAGTTTCACAAAAAAACCTATTCTTATTCAGTAGAACTTCCCTAAATCATTTAATATGTACAAGATCCAGCAATTTCACTTCAAGGTATTATCCTGATATGATCAAATGCACATACAATGATGTTCATATACATCATTATTTTGTAAACAACCTAAAATGTCCATCCAGAGTGAAATGGTTAATAAATCAAGATATGTCCACACTAAAGAATGCCTTGCTACCCTGCAAAGTAACCATGTTATTTCCATTTTCTGTTTTTACTTCCTAGACTCCATTTATATATTTTTCAGGAAAATTGCTCCAATTTTCTTTGAAAAAAAAAAAAAGATTTGTTCATATTCTTGATATCACTGTCTGGGCTTATCCTACCCTTTACATACAGGTGGCATGTAATCCCAGTTTGATTAATTTATGTTCTTCCCCCTTTGTCTCAATATTTGGTTCCACTGTGGTCACTTGATCCAAGCAGGTCCAATCAGAGCTAGTCAAAGTACTTTCAAAGAACTAGACTTGAAGGTGAGAGGATCATATATAAGCCTAATGATATTTGCAGCTAAGTGTCCCTTTTGTTCATGACCAAACAGATGAAGATCATGCCCTCACTGAGTCAACAGATTAAGGTAATTTCAGAGTGCTTTAGAGTAAATAAAATACAATAATGGAATATATATGGTGTGGGCAGGGACCTATTTTATCTACAATGGTCAGAGATGGACTTCTTTCTAAGAAGATGTCATTTGAGCTGAGATCAAATGAAAACGAAGCAGGTACATGAAAGTCAGAAAAAATATGTACCTTTATCTTATGCAGAGTTCTTAAGACAGAAAGGGATTAGACATGTCTGAGTATCAAAATGAAGTCTACTGGAGCTAGGAAACCATGTAAAACTGCTAATAGAAGTTATAAAATTAGACTAGGTCCCAATCACATAAGGTCATAAAGACCCTGACAACATTTAAAGTTTATTCTACTTGCACTGCAAAGCCATTGGAAGGTTTTAAGCAGAAGAGTGATGTCTACAAATCTTAAAGAAAGTTTTTCTGTTTTTCCCTTTTATGATGTTTTCCACAGTTAAGTATCTTGGACTCACTATAAGAAAAAAATGTATATTTACAATTATCACTCAGAATATATTTATAAAATCTCTAGACTGTTATAATTCCCATCATTAATTTTTAAAATGATTATAAGTGCAGTATTGCAAAAGGCAGAGCTACATTGTTCCTCAAGTCTGTTCTCATTCACCCTGAACAGAGTCCTGGAGACAGAGACCATAGTAATAAGAGGAGTTGAGAATATTCTCAAAAGGTCATTGGGTATACCAGAAGAGAAACAATGAAGAAAGCCATGCAAACTGGTAGAGTCCCAGAAGGTCTGTTATTTGAAGAAATCAAGCCAGCTCTAAAAGAAAAATTGGCAATGAGATAAATCTTTAAATGCCACTTCACATTTAGTATTGATTTATTTGCTCCTGGATTTAACTAACATGTCATTCTTGAGATCACATATGTAGGAAATCAAGAAAACATTTTTCTACTCAAGCAGATGTGTGAATGCCATTTGCCTTTACTAATGGCTGAAACACAAAACAAAATACAAACATAGTTTACCAAAGCAAGCCACTTGGGCTGAGATAACATATTGAAATTAAAATAAGCCATCCCAGGGCCAGCTTTAGAAAAATTATGAGTTTTGTTTGAGTAAGTAACTTCATTTCAGGGTTCCAATTCTGAACACTTTCTATGATCTCAGAGGTGGGCTTTTTTTTTAAAATTTTTTAAGATTTTTTATTTATTTGACAGAGAGAGAGGGAACACAAGCAGGAGGAGCAGGAGAGGGAGAAGCAGGCTTCCCACCCAGCAGGGAGCCCAAAGTGTGCCTTGATCCCAGGACTCTGGGATCATGAAGTAGCCAAATGCAGGCACATAATGACTGAGCCATCCAGGTGCCAGAGGTGGGCTTTTTCAAAACTTTGTTCAGTAGCAGTGACACCCCCCCCCCAATCAATAGCCCCTAGACCACTTCCTAGTCCATTCAAAACCAGACTTCTGTCTTTTAATTACTTTCAACTGAAAATGACTAAATAAAAGTGCTAAACATACCTGTGCTAAAAAGGTGTTAAGCACATGTTCTCTGCTCAAGAAGCTCAAATAATCACAGTAGGACAAGTTATTTGATGGATGTACATAAGGCATATTACAGAAGCATAGAAAGGGTATGTGAGGGTGCTCCCTGGACTGATCCTTGAAAGGTATGTGAGATAAGCAGAGAAAGAAAGATTGCAGGGCAATCCAGGGAGAGGCAAAATAAAACATGACGTGTAGGAGACTATACCACTAATCTGATTGTGTAATTTCAGGCATCAGACAATAGATGGAAAGAGAAGGAAATACATTTGGACCTTTCTCAATGCATGAAATCATGTGAAAATAGAATTAAGAAAATAAGCTAACTCTGAAAATATAAGACATGGATAGAAACAGGGGAGGAGTCAAGATGGTGGAGGAGTAGCAGGCTGAGATGACATCAGGTAGCAGGAGATCAGCTAGATAGTTTATCAAACCATTCCAAACACCTAAAAATCCAGCAGGAGATCAAAGAAAAGAAGAGCAGCAATTCTAGAAACAGAAAATCAACCACTTTCTGAAAGGTAGGATGTGCAGAGAAGTGAATCTGAAGTGACAGAAAGATAGACTGCAGGGGGAGGGGCTGGCTCCCATCAAATGGTGGAGCAAAACTTTTAAAATCAAAACTTTTAAGAGTCTGCTCCACTGAGGGGCATCACTCCAGAGGCTAAGTGGGGATGGAGCTGTCGTGGGGACAGCGTGGTCTCAGGTCCTGTGGGATCACAGAAGGATCGGGAGTGTCTGAGTGTCAGAGCTCACAGGTATTAGAGTGGGGAAACCACCTATAAAGATGGAGCCTAGGAGTGAGCTCTCAACTTGGGGTTACCTTAAACTGTGATCTGTGTCACAGTCGGGCCACTGCTCTTTGAGCAGGGACCCCACAAGTGGCAGATTGGGGAGACCTCCCTGGAGGAGTGGAAGGGATGTGCTGGGTTTAGAGACTCCAGGCGGGGCTGTGTGGTGGAGACCAAGATGCTTGGTCACAGGCCAGGTTGGCTCAGGGCACTGCTAGAGGCCAGGGAGACAAGAGCGATTGAGCACTTTTCTCTAAGGGCACACTGAGGAGTGAGGACCTGATCTCTCAACTCCTCCCACCGGGAGATTGGGAGGCCCCCATTTTCATTCCCATCCTCCAGAGCTCTATAGAAAGAATTCAGGGAACAAAAGCTCCCAAGAACGAACCCAAGCAGATTATTTAGCCGGCCCCTGGCAAGGGCAGAGGAATTCTGCCTCAGGCAAAGGCACTTGAGAATCACTACAACAGGCCCCTCCCACAGAAGATCAGCAAGAACAACCAGCAAGACCAAGTTCACTGATCAAGGAGAACAGTGGAATTCCAGAAGAGGGGAAAGTAAAATATGGAATTCATGGATTTCTTGATTGTTTAGTCATGTAAAGTTAATTAAATTTTTTAATATTATTTTTTTCTTATTCTAATTTTTTTAACTTTTATTCATTCCTCTTTTAATGATTTTTTTAAACTAGTTTGTCTTAAAAATACCTTTCTTTAAAAAAAATCTTTTTGAACCTTCATTATTATAGTCAAATTTTATCCTTCATTGTATCTAACTTTATTTACTGTATACACATAGGGTTTTTAATTCTAAAAATTTTTGGGATACAACTTCTTCTAATAGATCAGAATATGTCCTAAATCTAGCACAGGACTTTGTTCTAGTCACCAGCCTAAGCAAATTCTCTCCACCTTCATTTTCTTTCTTTTCCAAACCAACTTATCTTATCAACTACTTTTTAGAATTTTTTAAAAAAATTTCATCCTTACAGTCATATTCCATGCCTTCATTGTGTTTACACTTGTGTGTGTGTGTATATACATATATATGTGCATATATATGTGTGTATATATACATATATGTATATATACATATATGTATATATATATATAGCTTTTTCTTTCATTAAAATTTTAGGAGGTAATTTCTTCTAAAAGACCAAAATACTTCCAAAATTAAGTGGGTGGTTCTGTTCTATCCACCAGTCTAATATATATATTTTCTTTTTTTCTTTTTTCTTTCTTTTTTTTAACTTCTTTTTATCCCCTTTCTTCTCCCCACAATTTGGGTCTCTTCTGATTTGGTTAATGCACATTTTGGGGGGGGGGTCTTTGCAACCCTTTCAGCATTTTATTCTCTCATTCATATATTCTTCTCTGGATAAAATGACAAGGCAGAAAAACTCACCACAGAAAAAAGAACAAGAGGCAGTACTGAATGCTAGGGACCTAATCCAAATGGAGGTTGGTAATATGTTAGATCTAGAGTTCAGAATGATGATTCTCAAGGTGCTAGCTGGGCACAAAAAAGGCATGGAAGATATTAGAGAAACCCTGTCTGGAGAAATAAAAGCCCTTTCTGAAGAAATAAAAGAACTAAAATCTAACCAGGCTGAAATTAAAAAAAGCTATTAATGAGGTGAAATAAAAAATGCAGGCTCTTACTGCTAGGATAAATGATGCAGAAGAGAGAATTAGTGATATAGAAGACCAAATGATGGAGAATAAAGAAGCTGAACAAAAGAGAGACAAACAAATACTGGACCACAAGGGAAGAATTAGAGAGATAAGAGATAAGATGAAACAACAATAAAATAATTGGGATCCCAGAAGAAGAAGAAAGAGAGAGGGACACAGAGGGTATATTAGAGTGAATTATTGTAGACAATTTCCCTAATATGGCAAAGGGAACAAGCATCAAAATCCAGGAGGTGAAGAGAATCCCCCTCATAATCAATAAGAATAGGTCCACACCCCGTCATCTAATAGTAAAACTTACAAGTCTTAGTGACAAAGAGAAAATCCTAAAAGCAGCTTGGGACAAGAAGATTGTAACATATAATGGTAGAATAATTAGATTCACAGCAACTTACTCACAGAGTCCTGGCCAGGCAGAGATGACCGGCATGATATATTTAGAGCACTAAATAAGAAAAATATGCAGCCAAGAATACTATATCCAGCTAGGCTATCACTGAAAATAGAAGGAAAGATAAAAAGCTTCCAGGACAAACAAAAATTGAAAGAATTTGCAAACACCAAACCAGCTCTACAGGAAATATTGAAAGGGGTCCTCTAAGCAAAGAGAGAGCCTAAAAGTAGACCAGAAAGGAACAGAGACAATATACAGTAACCGTCACCTTACAGGCAATACAATGGCATTAAATTCATATCTCTCAATAGTTACCCTGATGTAAATGGGCTAAATGCCCCAATCAAAAGACACAGGGTATCAGAATGGATAAAAAAAATAAGACCCATCGATATGCTGAAACTCATTTTAGACTCAAAGACACCTCCAGATTTAAAGTGAGGAGGCGGGAAGCAATTTACCATGCTAATGGACATCAAAAGAAAGCTGGGGTGGCAGATTTATAAATCTAATTTATATCAGATAAATTAGATTTTAAGCCAAAGACTATAATAAGAGATGAGGAAAGACACTATATCACACTCAAAGGTCTGTCCAACAAGAAGATCTAACAATTTTAAATATCTAAGATGAACTATATAGCCAACCATATAAACCAATTAATAACAAAATCAAAGAAACACATTGACAATAATACAATAATAGTAGGGAAATTTACCCCCCCCCCCCAAAATAGACAGATCATCCAAACAAAAGGTCAACAAGGAAATAAAGGCCTTAAATGACACACTGGAGCAGATGGACATCACAGATATATTCAGAACATTCCATCCCAAAACAACAGAATACACATTCTTCTCTAGTGCACATGGAACATTCTCTAGAATAGATTACATCCTGGGTTACAAATTAGGTGTCAACTGGCACAAAAAGATGGGGATCATTCCCTGCATATTTTCAGACCACAATGCTCTGAAGGTAGAACTCAATCACAAGAGGAAACTTGGAAAGAACCCAAATACATGGAGGCTAAAGAATATTCTTCTAAAGCATGAATGGGTGAACCAGGAAATTAAAGAAGAATTGAAAAAATTCATGGAAACAAATGAAAATGAAAACACAACTGTTCAAAATTTGCGGGCCACAATAAAGGCAGTCCTGAGAGGAAAATATATAGCAATACAAACCTTTCTCAAGAAACAAGAAAGATCTTAAGTACACAACCTAACCCTACATCTAAAGGAGCTGGAGAAAGACAATCAAAGAAAGCCTAACCCCAGCAGGAGAAGAGAAAACATAAAGATCAGAGCAGAAATCAATGAAATAGAAACCAAAAAAACAAGAGAACATATCAACAAAACTAGGATTGGTTCTTTGAAAGAATTAATAAGACTGATAAACCCCTCACCAGATTTATCAAAAAGGAAAGAGAAAGGACTCAAATAAATAAAATCATGAATGAGGGGAGGAGAGATCACAACCAACCCCAAAGAAATACAAGCAATTATGAAAACATATTATGAGCACCTATATGCCAGCAAATTTACAATCTGGAAGAAATGGATGCATTCCTAAAGACATATAAACTACCACAACTGAACCAGGAAGAAATAGAAAACCTGAACAGACCCATAAGGAGATTGAAGCAGTCATCAAAAATTCCCAAACAAACAAGAGCCCAGTTTCAGATGGCTTCCCAGGGGAATTCTATCAAACATTTAAAGAAAAATTAATTCCTATTGTCCTGAAACTGTTCCCAAAAAATAGAAATGGAAGGAAAACTTCCAAACTCATTTTATGAGGCCACTATTACCTTGATCCCCAAACCAGACAAAGACCCCAGCAAAATGGAGAATTACAGACCAGTAGCCTTGATGAACACAGATGCAAAATTTCTCACCGAAATATTAGGCAATAGGATCCAACAGTACATTGAAAGGATTATTCGCCATGACCAAGTGGAATTTATTGGAGGGCTGCAGTTGGTTCAACATCCATGAGTTAGCCAATTACATTAATTAAAGAAAGAACAAGAACCGTATGATACTCTCAATAGATGCTGAAAAAGCATTTGACAAAATACAGCATCTTTTCTTGATAAGAAATGGAAAAATGTTCCATGCTCATGGACTGGAAGAAAAAATGTTGTGAAAATGTCTATGCTACCTAAAGCAATCTATACTTTTAATGCAATCCCCATCAAAATACCATAAATTTTTTTCAAAGAAATGGAACAAATAATCTTAAAATTTATAGGGGGAAAAAAAAAAAAAAAGACCCCGAATAGCCAGAGGAATGTCACAAAAGAAAGCTGAAGTTGGTGGTGTCACAATTCCAGACTTCAAGCTCTATTACAAAGCTGTCATCATCAAGACAGTATGGTACTGGCACAAAAACAGTCACATAGATCAGTGGAACAGAATAGAGAGCCCAGAAATAGACCCTCAACTCTATGGTCAACTCATCTTTGACAAAGCAGGAAAGAATGTCCAGTGGAAAAAAGTCTCTTCAACAAATGGTTCTGGGAAATTTGGTCAGCCACATGCAGAAAAATGAAACTGGACCATTTCTTTACACCACACACGAAATTAGACTCCACATGGATGAAAGACCTCAATGTGAGACAGGAATCCATCAAAATCCTTAAGGAGAATATAGGCAGCAACCTCTTCGACCTCAACCATAGCAACTTCTTCCTAGAAACATCGCCAAAGGCAAGGAAAGCCAGGGCAAAAATGAACTATTGGGACTTCATCAAGATCAAAAGCTTTTGCACAAAAAACGAAACAGCCAACAAAACCAAAAGACAACTGGCAGAATGGGAGAAGATATTTGCAAGTGACACATCAGATAAAGGGCTAGTATCCAAAATCTATAAAGAACTTATCAAACTCAACACCCAAAGAACAAATAATCCAATCAAGAAATGGGCAGAGGACATGAACAGACATTTCTGCAAAGAAGATATCCAGATGGGCAACAGATACATGAAAAAGTGCTCCACATCACTCGGCATCAGGGAAATACAAATCAAAACCACAATGAGATACCACCTCACACCAGTCAGAATGGCTAAAATTAACAAGTCAGGAAATGACAGATGCTGGTGAGGATGCAGAGAAAGGGGAACCCTCCTATACTCTTGTTGGGAATGCAAGCTGGTGCAGGCACTCTGGAAAACAGCATGGAGGTTCCTCAAAAGGTTGAAAATAGAGCTCCCCTACAACTCAGCAATCGCATTACTGGGCATTTACCCTAAAGATAAAAATGTAGTGTTCCGAAGGGGCACGTGCACCCGAATGTTTATAGAAGCAATGTCCACAAGTCCACAATAGCCAAACTATGGAAAGAACCTAGAGGTCCATCAACAGAGGAATGGATGAAAAAGTTATGAGATATATATATATATCTCATAACTTTTTCATATATATATATATATATATATATATATATATATATATATATAAAATGGGATACTATGCAGCCATCCAAAGAAATGAAATCTTGCCATTTGCAATGATGTGGATGGAACTAGAGGGTATTATGCTGAGCTAAATAAGTCAATCAGAGAAAGACAATTATCATATGATCTCCCTGATATGAGGAAGTTGAGAGGCAATGTGGGGGTTTGGGGGCATAGGAAAGGAAAAAATGAAACAAGATGGGATCAGGAGGGAGACAAATCACAAGAGACTTAATCTCTCAAAACAAACTAAGGTTTTCCAGGGGGAAAGGGGTAGGGAGAAGGTGGTTGGTTTATGGAAGAGGTTGTTTGAAGAGGGTATGTTTATGTTGAGTGCTGTGAAGTGTGTAAACCTGGCCATTCACAGACCTGTACCCCTGGGATCAATAATACATTATATGTTAATAAAAAAATTTTTAAAAAATTAAAAAGACATGGATAGAAACAAGTATAATCAAATGTTTAGGGGAGTTAATGAACTATCCAATAAAGCAGAACAATATCCATTCTATTTCTAATAGATCCTAACATTTATTTTTATGATCTTACCTTTAGTCTTCCGGTTAAAAATAAATTCCAATCTATTAATTCTTTTGAAGCACCCATATAAAAATACATACCAAAAAAATAACAAGATAAAACAAAACAAAGGGGTTGGGGAATAATTCATGCTATATTATTTGTGGTGGCCCTGGGTGTATGTTGCTCAGATACCCCTTTAAGAAAATCTTCTGTGAAAAGCAGAGGTCAGAAGACTGCTTCTAGCTACCACATCTTTGAATCCACGATAGTGTTATCTCCAAGCCCAAACTCACCCAGAGTTGCTCAAAGCTAATGACTAAACTTGCTTGGGGTATATATGATAGCTGTGCCATTTCTGCCAACATGACACTCCTTACAGGTAAGTAATTTTTACTCTGCACCTCCCCTTTGCCAGATTTTCTCAGAACTTCATTGACGTCTGAGGCTCCTACTACTCAATCCTTCCTTTTCTCTCTCATTTCTCAGGACTCAACCTTAAATTATATGTTCTGAGGAATCTCCCTATCTACTCCTTCTTCTCTTCCCTTTATTTTTACAGGAATTGTTCCCAATAAATCTCTTGCATGGCTAATCCTATTTAGTTAAATTTACTTAATTCTTTTTTTATTAATATTTAATACTACTTTAAAACCATTTTCTCTGTTTCTTCAACTGCTCTAACTAGTCTTCAAAAAATGACCTCTTCAAAATTTAGGTTTAAAATGCCACTCAACTAGAAGTCCTTGATGCACTTCCTCATAAGTATGACTGTTATGGTGTAACTAAAGCTGAAATAAAGCCTATAGAGTATTTGAATAACTTGAATAATTACGCTTATTTAATCTTGTATATTACACAACAAATACATATATTACCTTTCATGGAATTTAAAACAGATTAAAAAATGAGCTCTATTTTCAGAGGTAAAAGTTGTAAGAATTTTATTCTCTGACTAAAGTGCAATAAAACTCTAAAATTAACACTCATTATTAACAAATTGACCATTGTTAGAAAAATTGCCAAGTATTAGAAAATAATCAGCTTCTGTTATTAGTTTCCACCGCAGATCACAGTAAATTTTTGATGGTATAAGGAGAAACTGTAAATTATAAAGTTATAAAAGTTAAAATAAGCAGCAAAATATCTGGGTGGACTTAGTTTATGAAATGATACTCAGGATAAAAGCAATGAGAAAAACTACTGAGAAGATTTTTTAATACATAATTTAAATCTTTTGAATATCAAAATTAAAAGGAAAACCTATACACTTTAAGAACACATGGGCAACAAATTTCAAAGGATATTAGGTTAATGCTATTTTGTATATATTTCTAGACAATGATTAAGAGATTCTACTATTTTCATTTCTCTACATAAATCATTCCTACTTCTTACACCACTGTCTTTATTTCCTTTAATTATAGTCAAGATCATTTACTGAACTATGAAATCCTGTTTTTCCAAAAGTTAAGAAGCACAGAATTAGATATGTACCTCTAATAAAATAACTCTACTGCAAGATGACTCAGATGGCAAAATAAACTAGCTTCTAAACTATATGTAAATTATCTTTAACATAGATAGTATTATTTTGATACAGTCTACATAACATGTATCACATGAAAGGCCTATTCTATGTGTGCACATCATTTTCTTATCTAAATATATTTTCTATCTCTGTGAGAAGTAATGTTTCACCTTGAAAATAAATTTTGATACAGCCTAATATAATTATGAAATAACTCAGGTATAAGTATGAATGTACTTAGAAATTTATATGTATAAAGAATCAATAAAACACAGTTGTTAAAGGTGAGACTCCAGCACTGATCACCTGAATTCATATGCTGGTTCTGCCACTTAACCTTTGTATGATCATGGGCAAATTACTTTCTGTATCCCTCTGTCTAATTGGTAAAATTAGAAGAGTCAATTAATTGAATGTATACACACACACACACACACACACACACACACACACACATTCAGTATCTACTCAAAGGTATTATTGCTTGGGTAAAATTAACCGTCTGAAAAATTTAAAAATATATTTTTTTCTCTACAGATAACTAATAACCATATGAAGGTATAAATCATACTTATCAGTAATTAAAGAAACCAAAGAAAAAAATGAAATATATTATTTTAATCATAAATTATTGAATTTAAAAATAACACTCAAGTTTTAGAAAGGGTATTAAAGGGAAAAGGTATATTAGGACATAGACTCTAATCTATTACTGATGTTAGTATAAGGAGACACAACTTTTCCAGAAGTCTTAAAAATATTCATACCTTTTGAACTACATATTCTATTTCTCAGAATGTACACTATAGAAATAATTAGAAATTCTAATAAAAATGTATGTACAAATATTCCCATCACATCATCATTTATAGTGTCAAGAATTGAAATCAACCTGTTTCCAACAGTGTTACAGAAAAATAAATTAAAGGCTATCCCTGTGTAGCATTAAAAATTGTGTTCTTGGTGAGAGGCAAGATGGAGGAGGAGTAGCAGACTGAAATGAAATCAGATCCAAGAAGTTCACCTAGATAGGTATCAAACCATTCTGAATACCTACAAACTCAACAGGAGATTGAAGAAAAGAAGAGCAGCAATTCTAGGAACAGAAAATCAACCACTTTCTGAAAGGTAGCACATGCGGAGAAGTGAATCCAAAGTGACGGGAAGATAGACCATGGGGGGAGAGGCCAGCTCCTGGCAAGCGGTGGAGCGGTGGAGCCCAAAATCAGAACATTTAGAAGTCTGCTCCACAGAGGTACATCATTCTAGAGGGTATGTGGGGGTGGAGCCCTCACAGGGACAGTGTGGTCTCAGGTCCCGTGGGGTCACAGAAAGATTGGGGGTGTCTGAGTGTGGCAAAGCTGTCAGGGCAGAGAAGCTGACTACAGAGACAGAGTTGAAGACTGAGATTTCAGATCGGGGTTACATTAAACCATGATCCAAGGTACAGTCAGGCCACTGCTCTTTGAGCAGGGACCTCACAAGTGGCACAACTGGGGAGATTCACCTTCCTCCTCTGGGAGGAGCAGCACAGCAGGAATCTGCTGGGTTTGGAGACTCCAAATGGGACTGTGTGCCAGAGATGGAAACACTCGGTCACAGGCCGGGTGAGCTTGGAGTGAGCCCGGAGACCAGGGAGACAGGAGTGATTGACTGCTTATCTCTGAAGCTGCACTGAGGAGTGGGGATCTGAGCTATCAGCTCCTCATGGCTGGAGATTGGGAGGCCGCTATTTTCATTCCCATCCTCCAAAGCAGTATGGAAAGTGTTCAGGGAACAAAAGTTCTGAGAGTGAACCTGAGCAGATTACTTAGCCCCATGCCTGGAAATTCCTCCTCAGGCAAAGACATATGAGAATCACTGCAACAGGCCCCTCCGGCAGAAGATCAGCAAGAACATCAAGCTAAGACCAATCTCATGGATCAAGGAGAAGAGCAGAACTCCACAGTTGGGTAAAGTAACACATAGAATTCATGGCTTCTTTCCCATGATCCTTTAATCTTGCAAGGTTGTAACCATCCCTCAGAATAATACACTGCTTGAACTATAACGTTAACTAATGAGGAGTTGTACTGGTCACGCAAACATGCTTAAAGATGACCTTGAGAAAAACATGTACCAGCAGCAGGCCTCTGGTGGAGGGGATGATACACATCCGTGAAGCCAAGCAGCTGAGGATGCCTGGCTCACTCACTGCTTTGTGGAAGCCAAGCAGCTGGGAACGCCCCACCTGTTCAGGGTGGAACATTGCTTGCTTCCCTTTTTTGTTTTCTCCCCTACCTCTGAGAAAGCCTCCTGTTACAGTAATCCCTTTAAGTGCGTTTGCACAACTACAAATCCCCTGCTGCTGGACTGGACACACCTTAATCCTCCTCTTGTTTACCTTGTTTACCTCTAAAACTTGTGACCAACATACTACTCACATTCCTTCTTGTTTACCTACTAGATATATGGCTAATGTATAACTTTTTCTTCTCCTTTGTTATCTTGTATCTAATAAATACAGGACTGAGGAGTTCTTCAAGTCAACAGTTCTTCAAGCTGTCATCCCCTGCTCCCCTTTTCTTACAGCTGACTTGTTTGTGCCTCATTCTTCTCCTGTGCGCCATTAGGAAAGCAGCACAAAGTTAAATTTTTTTAATTTATTTTATTTTTCTATTTTTAAAAATTTTTCCTCTTTCCTCCTTTAACATCTTTAACTAGTTTATCTTAACATACATTAAAAAAATCTTTTTAAACCTTCCTTGTTATAGTCAATTTGTATCCCTTCATTGTATTTAACCTTATTTTTTGTAAACATAGAGGTTTTGTTTTCCACAAAATTTTGCAATTCAATTTCTTCTAATAAATCAAAATATACCATAATCTAGCACATAGCGTTGTTCTAGTCTCCAGCCTGAGCACATTCCCTCCCCCATTTTGTTTCTTTTTCCAACGAACTTCTCTTATCAATTCCTTTCTTAGGATTTTTTAAAAATTTGCATCTTTACAGTGATATACCATCCCTTCATCATGTTTACCCTTATTTTTGGATATATATGTTTCTCATTCATTAAAATTTGGGGAGGTAGTTTCTTCTAAAAGACCAAAATACACCCAAAATCAAGTGCATGGCCCTGTTATATTATGTGTGTGTGTGTGTGTGTGTGTGTGTGTGTGTATTTTCCCTCTTTCTTCTCCCCCCAGTTTTGGAACTCTTCTGACTTGGTTAGTGTACATTTTTCTGGGGTCCTTACCACCCTTTAGGTAGCTTATTCTCTCATTCATATACACTTAACTGGATGAAATAACAAGGGGGAAAACTCACCATAAAAAAAAGAACAAGGGGCACCTGGGTGGCTCAGTGAGTTGAAGCATCTGCCTTTGGCTCAGGTCATGATCCCAGGGTCCTGGGATCAAGCCCCGCATCAGGCTCTCTGCTCCGCAGGGAGCCTGCTTCCTCCTATCTCTCTACCTGCTGCTCTGCCTACTTGTGATCTCTGTCTGTCAAATAAATAAATAAAATCTTAAAAAAAAAAAAAGAACAAGAGGCAGTTCCAATGGCTAGGGACCTAATCAATACAGACATTGGTAATATGTCAGAATGAGAGTTCAGAATGATGATTCTCAAGGTGCAAGCTGGGCTCCAAAAAGGCATGGAAGATATTAGAGAATCCATTTCTGGAGAAATAAAATCCCGTCCTGGAGAAATAAAAGAACTAAAATCTGACCCAGTTGGAATTTAAAAAGCTATTAATGGGGTGCAATAAAAAATGGAGTCTCTTACTGCTAGGATTAATGATGCAGAAGAGAGAATTCGTGATATAGAAGATGAAATAATGGAGAATGAAGAAGCTGAGCAAGAGAGAGACAAAAAACTACTAGATCATGAGCAGAGAATTCAAGAGGCAAGTGATACCGTAAGATGAAACAAATTAGAATAATTGGGATCCCAGATGAAGAAGAGAGGGGGGCAGAAGATATATTGGAGCAAATTACAATAGGGAATTTCCTTAATATGGCAAAGGGAACAAACACCAAATTCCAGGAGGCACAGAGAACCCCCCACCCTGTCATCTGATAGTAAAACTTACTAGTCTTAGTGACAAAGAGAAAATCCTAAAAGCAGCTCAGGACAAGAAGACTGTAACATACAACAGTAGAAATATTAGATTGACAGCAGACTTATCCACAGAGACCTTGTAGGTCACAGAGGACTGGCATGATCTATTCAGAGCATTAAATGGGAAAAATATGCAGCCAAAAATACTATATCCAGCTAGGCTGTCATTGAAAATAGAAGGAAAGATAAAAAGCTTCCAGGACACACAAAAACTAAAAGAATTTGCAAACACCAAACCAGCCCTACAAAAAATATTGAAAGGGATCCTCTAAGCAAAGAGAGAGCCTAAAAGTAGTAGACAAGAAAGGAACAGAGTCAACATGCAGTAATAGTCATCTTACAGGCAATACAATGACACTAAATGCATATCTCTCATCAATTACCCTGAATGTAAATGGGCTAAATGCCCCAATCAAAAGACACAGTGTATCAGAATGGATTAAAAATGGTCTACGGCCATACCACCCTGAACACGCCCGATCTCGTCAGAATGGATTAAAAATGGATAAAGAAAAGACACATCAATGTGCTGTCTACAAGAAACTCATTTTAGACTCAAAGACACCCCCAGATATAAAGTGAGGGGGTGGAAAACAATTTACCATGCTAACGGACATCAAAAGAAAGCTGGGGTGGCAATCCTAACATCAGATAATTAGATTTTAAGCCAAAGACTATAATTAGAGATGAGGGAGGACACTGTATCATACTTAAAGGGTCCATCCAAAAAGAAAATCTAACAATTTTAAATATCTACACCCCTAACATGGGAGCAGCCACCT
>PISX010022920.1:0-30671 GCA_004024625.1 Mellivora capensis
ATAATGTGCCTGAAACTAATATTACACTGTAGGTTTATTAACTAAAGGTTAATTTAATAGTAGGTTAATTTAAATTAAAAAGTAGTTTAATTTAAATAAAAAACTTTAAAAAGAACCTTTTTCTTTAGTTCTTTTATTTTCTGTACCTGCAGTCCCAAATGTTAGGATAATTAAGAAGGGATTAAAAAGTCAGTGAACTTGAAGTAGCTCAAATAAACTGGTGGCTACATATTCTGGAATATTCTGGATTCCATGCACAAGCCATAACACCTTGAAATGGTTTTCCTTGTAAAATCAGCTTAATATAGACAAAGTCAACATTTGGCAAATTGTGGACAAGTGGCTTATTATCAAAGCTCCCCACCAGCATTTTCTGTTCAGTCCTCAGCACAACTAGAGGAATTCTTCCTCTCCCTGCATTTTAGATTGCTCATAAAAAAATAAAAATAAAATCTTAAAAAAAATAAAGTGGCTGTATCCATTTCACTTACTGAATGAAATAGATTTTTTAAAAATGCCATAGTTTAAAAAAATAAAAAATAAAAAAAATAAAATGCCACAGTTAGAATGACAGACTTTGAAACATTTAGAAAATTAAATGTATTTTTAATGGTTTTATTTATTTATTTGAGAGAGAGAGAGAGAGCATGAGCAGGGGGAGGAGCTGAGGGAGAGAGAAACAGACTCCCAGCAGAGCAAGGAGCCCAATGTGGGGCTTAATCCCAGGGCCCTGAGTTCATAAACTGAGCTAAAGGCAGACACTTAACCAACTGGGCCACCCAAGTGCCCCCAAATAAGTGCACCCTTAATCCCCCTCACTTGTATCACCCATTTCCTGCCACCTGCCTCCCTTCTGGTAACCACTGTTTGTTTAGTTCAGAGTCCTTTTTGGTTTCATTTTATTTCTTTTTTTCCTTTGTTCATTTGTTTTGTTTCTTAAATTCCACATATGAGTGAACTCATACCATATTTGTCTTTCATTGGCTTATTTTTTCAGCATTATACTCTCAAGATCCCTTCATACTGCTGCAAATGGTAAGATTTCATTCTTTTTTATGGCTGGATAATATTCCATGAGATATGCCACATCTTCTTTATCCATT
Organism: Mellivora capensis; assembly: GCA_004024625.1. Classification (NCBI taxonomy): domain Eukaryota; kingdom Metazoa; phylum Chordata; class Mammalia; order Carnivora; family Mustelidae; genus Mellivora; species Mellivora capensis. The sequence continues at coordinate 1,104 of PISX010022920.1, forward strand.
TATCTATTGATGGACATTTAGGTTGTTTCTATCATTTGGCTATTGTAAGCAATGTTGCAATAAACATAGGGGTGGATGTATCCCTTCAAATTAGTGTTCTTGTAGTTTTGGGGTAAATACCCAGTGCTTTGATTCCTGGATCATAATATAGTTCTATCTTTAATTTTTGAGAAAGCTCCATACTGTCTTTTCAATAACTACGTAGTAGCAATGTTTTTCAGACTCACCCAAGGATTGTTTAAGGTTATGTACTTTGACTCAATACTTACTCTTGATTCAAGTTCCCAGAGTTAGTGAAGTTATATGATAACAAGCAAATTTTTTCTGATTGAGATATAATTTCTCTTCAATAGAAAATAAACACCCAAAGCTTATTTTATTAACTACTTAAAAAAACTGCTTACACTTATAAAACAGGAAAGAAATCCAAACTGAAAAGGACAATCACTGACATTTACTCAGTATTTGTGATGTTGAGGGAAAACTATGGTATCACAATAGATAAATATAATACTCTATCTTTTCCAACTATATTAAGTGAAAGTATAGCAATTTCGATTTGTTTAATCAGAAGTAAGCATGTCATTAAAACAAGAAGTCCTATAACTAACTGATCATGATATCCACTTACTTAGCCTCTAGTATCTGTCATTAGAATGAATTTGGTGATCATATGCTTTTTAAGATTGGAGCATTTAACTGAAACTAATAGAATGACAGGAAAAGAGCGGCATTCCCCATATAACTGAAATGGTTACAATCATTTGTTTTATTCCATTTTCTCGTTTAAAAATAATGCAGGGGTGCCCGGGTCGCTCAGTCAGTTGAGTGTCTACACCTGGTTTCGGTTTGGGTCATGGTAGCAGAGTTGTGGAATAGAGCACCACGCTCAGTTCAGTCTGCTTAGGATTCTCTCTCCTTCCCCCTCTGCCCTTCCTCTTGGTCACACGCTCTGTTTTCTCTCTCAAAGAAATAAATAAATCTTTAAAAAATAAAAATAAAAAGATAAATGAAAATAATTCAAACTAGCCTAGAATATAGCCCCTTGGCAAAAAAAGATGACAGCACTGATATTATTCCTGAATGTAAGTACCCCTAGATAATATTTCCTTGATTCATAACATTAAGAGTTTGCCAGCAGTGTACATTTGTACCCATATACTCCAAGCTCATAGTAAGGGAATTGTCCTGTATTTCCTGATTGATTAAATTCTGCTACTTAATTTTGACTTGCTTTTTAGCCTGGTGAGAAACCCACATGAATTCAGTAGCAAGATAATATTGAAGTCTCTACCCTCCTACATAGATTTATATATTTTGAGTATGACACTTTGAATTTACCTTTAAAGTTGAGGTTTTCACTCTTTCCCACCTCTGTATTTTTAAAGAGTGTGGTGTCTCAAATTTCTTTTTATAACCAGTACGGAAAAATTCATTTTGCACACACCAGTAAAAACTGTAGTTTCCAGCAAGGCTGTCTTATCCTGTAAGTGTCACTTTTCATAACTGGCAGAACATCAGAGGAATTCAAGTTATAATTTGTTCCTCAAACCCCACACCAAGATTTTCTGCCTGCCTGAATAATACTATTCCATGACCATTTACCCAGCTGTAGTTGTCACTGTAGATATGATACCTATGAATAGAAAAACATTATTCATTCTTTAAACCATTTCTTTTATTCATTATCATTCCGTACATATGCCATCAGACTGGATAGGATTTTTAAAGACATTCAAAATGCTAATGACAGCTTTTACTAGCAGCATTTTGAGTATGTTAAATAGCTTGCAGTTTGCATCCCATCAAAAAAGCAGAGCAACAAAAAGTACTACATTGAGAAAAATCATTTTCAGTTCAATTATTAAAAATACCAGTTAGTTCTAAGGTGTACAAGTGTCACAAATGACAACAAGAGACAACTGGTCTGGCCTAGGAAAAAAATATCATTCATGATAAAACTTCAACTCTCCAAAAGTAAACTTTAAAAGATTTCCAACGACATACATAGTGTATTCCCTTCTCTTGAACCTTCCATTCAGAATAAATTTGTTCTAATGTAATCTTAAAGCATCAGAGTACAGCTGATGTTTCTCGATACATAAATGCATTGAATTTCAACATAGCTTCTTCTACTTGGAATTCAAGAGCCTTATACCAAATAATCTATCTGCAGCTCTTTGTTTCCCCTGACTAAAACAAAACAAAGCAAAACAAAAAACAACCCACATTAGATGTAAAAAAGATACAATGATAATTATCCTTAGTGATAATTTTTTTGTTAGAGTATTTTTAGGATGCAGCAGAATCTGATACCTGTGATTGTAGACTTTAAGGAACTAGCTTTTGCTTTGACTGGGGTGGGTAGGTATTTAAAAATTCATGATTAACATTTTGTGTCTATTTCAACTCCCTAAGGGAATTATTTAAGACAATATGTATTTTTTTATAGATACTATAATCACAAGTGTCTCTTTTCATGGTCTTACATGATTTGAGAAATAAAATGAAGAAAAAAATGTAATATTGTCTAATATATTTATTTATGTTTACTCTTCTATCTTTCTGGTTTTTCTTTCCTTTAGAATAGTACAAAATTTACTTTTGTTACTGATAGAACTTTATTTTAACTTCAAAGTTTTTATTTAAGAGTGCCTGGGTGGTTCAGTGGGTTAAGCCTCTGCCTTCGGCTCAGGTCATGATCTCAGGGTCCTGGGATAGAACTCCACATCGGGCTTTCTGCTCAGCGGGGAACCTGTTTCCATCTCTTGCTCTGCCTGCCTCCCTGCTTACTTGTGATCTCTGCCAAAAAAATAAAGAAAAATATTTTTTAAAAAGTTTTTATTTAATAGTTCACATCAAATTTTAGTTCTTGTCGCATTTGGAAAGCCTATATAGTTTCTTTCCTATATGAGTTATAAGGGAGAATTTTCTGCATACTATCTTCTGTTGTGTCTCCATTGTCTGTATATCTCTGGTTGGGAGAAATAATCTCTTTTCCTCACCTTCATTCATGTCATGATAGATAGCAGGATGAACAGGAGAATTCATGGAAGCCTTCCTAGACTGGGGCAGCTAGCAATGATTTAACCATTTACCAGAATGATTGGCAAACACACAAACATAATCTGCTAAAATTGAACTAAATGTGTCACTTTACGTGTTACCTCTCCCTAACTGGATCCACCTGGACCCATTCCAGTAGGAGGGAAAGTGTGAAAAATACGTGAAATGACAAAAATAAAAATTTAGTAATTAGTTTGATATTCTTTGTTTAGGGAAAACAACCCATGGATGGAGGGGGGGCGGTGTGCAGTGACTCACAAGCAGTGAGTGAGCACCCTTCCCTAGAATTTTGTGCAAGAGAGAGTTTTATAGAGTGTTAGAAGCAGCAACGTGGAAACAGGGCATGATCGGCTAGGAGGTCAGGGGTTTCCTGGTAAGGCTAGCAGGTTCTGTTTTCTAGGGTCAGGTGAATTAGTTAAAGCTGAGTTGGAGGATTGTGATTGGTGTATGTTATGTTTCCTTGACATGGGTTTTCCCAAAAATTTGGTCTGATTTAGGTTTAGATGTGTGATGTGGGCCACGCCACTGGAGCAGCCTCTATTTTGTTGGTCCTGATATATGAATTTCCTCTATCAGGTAGAAATTCAAATTAACAATGACCTTAAACAATTAGGGTTAAATTATCATCTTTTAGATGCTTTCATTTACTAACTTTGATTTTTAAGAGTTGTCAATGCCTTGATTCTAAGTTAACTTTTTTTTTACATTTTTTTCCGGTTTTATAGAGGTAAAATTGACAAATAAAATTATAATATATTTAAAGTGTAGAATGTGATGGTTTCACATATGCATACATTATAAAAGGATTTCCCCAATCAAATTAATTAATACACTCATCACCTCACATAGTTAACCATTTTGTGTGTGAGAACACTTAATATATAAACTCTTAGCAAATTTCAATTATATAACACAGAATTATCAATCATAGTCATCACATAATACATTACATCTTCGGAATTTATTCATCTTATAACAGCAGGAACCCACTTGGGTGGCATCAACCTTGACTTCAAATGGAACAGTACATCCACAGAAGGAAAAGTGATAGCATCTACATCCTAAATCTGAAAAGAACCTATGAGAACCTTCTGCTGGCAGCTCGTGTCATTATTACCATTGAAATTCTGGCTGATGTCAGTGTCATATCATCCAGGAATACTGGACAAACTCATAGAAACAGAGAATAAAATCATGGTTGTCAGGGGCAGTGTGGGGGAAATGGAGATAAAGTTAACTTTTTGTTGACAATGATTTCTCTCTTATAGCCCACTGCTCTAGGTTTGGACTTCCTTTGTTGGATGGAAGATTTGTCTGATAACAGTTTCTTGTTTGTGCTCTTCTGCTCATCTCCATCTTATATTTTTATACCAATGGATGGTTACTAGAATAATATCCCATGTGTAGGCTTTACTTATGTGTTGCTGTCCAATTTATACATTTGTTACCACATATCAAGCCGTGGTACTTCATTGTGTACAAAAATTACCTTTTAACTTTGGGATTGACTAGTCAATAGATAGGGTCAATGGGGGCATAATTTTCTAGGAAAATTTTACCACTGTAAAAAGATATGAGCTACAAACAATTGTATTATTGGAAAACTTAGATATCCTAGGACTTGGAAAACTTATAAAGTTTTATTTGCTTTATAATTGCTTACCAACAGTATCTAAGAGAGAGCGGTCACAATTTTTTTAATCAACTATAAAATGTAAAATTCCCTTCCTACCTCCCCCAAAGCAGTACTATAGCTCCCAAACAAATTTAAAAGTGAGCTCAATGACAAAGATTTTCTCCTCCACCAAACTCTACTCAGGCTTTTCTGAGCTCTTTTTCAATTAGACTTCAAACTTTTGGACTTCTGTGTTTGTTTGTACATTGCCCCATTTAGCAAGAATCTTGCTAAATCAGTTTAACAGGAGTTCTCCATCCTTTACATTTGATCACTCTTGATATCTAATTGGGTTCCTTATCCTCTCCCATCTCCCAGGTGAGGCCTACCTTCAGTAAGAATCCTGCTAGGTCAGTTTAGTTAGAATCCTTCCCTTGTCCATGATGTTCCATCTCAGAAATTTTCCACCCACTGACCACACACTACTCCTCGGCTATTAAATTCCCACTTTTCTTTGTATTTGGAGCTGAGCCTAAACTCTCTCCCCAACTGTAAGATCCCATTGCAAGGGGCCCTACATGATAGTCCTCCTTTAAATAAAGTCTTTAACTGTCTTTGACAAGTGTCATAAATAATTTTGTCTAACCCAAGGACAACAGAAGACCAAAGAGATTTTGTGAGTGTTAGGAAGAAATAAAAGAACACATATATAACAAGGGATCTAAAAACATTTTTCCAAATAAAGAAAATACTACTTCTCTAAGGCTTTTTGCTTCTGGAATAATGTTCATTTTCTATTCCAGACTTTTCTACACACACTGAAGTGATTCCCATGACTTTTCACTCTAATGGTGTTGGGGACTAGCCCTTAGACTACACATTTCTGTAGGATTTGAAATAACTTGAATCAAATAAATTCAAGGGGCTTAATGTAAAGATGTTGAAACAGAGCTCTAGAGCTGAAGTCCAGATTCAACATTGCAGAACTAAGAATGTGTGTAATTGCATTTTCTAGCATATATGTGTCAAGGTATATTTTAAGCATGGGCATCTTCCTTATGATTATTAAATTTAAGGGTAATGCTGGCAGAAATATTTCCCATAAAATCTTTATGACATCTATTTTTGCATGTTTCAAAGACTATATTTGTTTCAAATGCATCATTAAAGATTCCTGGTCCTGACTTTGTCTAAAATGATCTGATTAGATTAGCATAAAAAGACAGCACATATTCAATAAATCATAATACCCAAATATAGTTATATAAATTATGCTACTTCAAATCTAGTAAATTCTAGTACATTATCTTACATTGGCTATTATGACAAAATAAAATGACATTTTCTGAACAATTCTAGAGAAGGCATCACAGTTTAAAATATTTTAAATGATCTTTTTTGTCTACTTATTTCTGATTACAAAAGTGATACACATTGATTATGAAAATTTAACTTGACACAATAAAGTAATATGCAAAGCAAAAAATGAAAATGATCTGTATTTTCCACCCCAAATAACCACTCAAGATAGTATTTCAAACTCTGACCAACAGAAGTAAGTAGACAGAGCTTAGGGAATTTTTAAAAATTCAAACATTTTGGGGGCACCTGGGTGGCTCAGTGGGTTAAAGCCTCTGCCTTTGGCTCAGGTCATGATCCCAGGGTCCTGGGATCGAGCCCCAAATCGGGCTCTCTGCTCGGCAGGGAGCCTGCGTCCCCCTCTCTCTCTGCCTGCCTCTCTGCCTACTTGTGATCTCTCTCTGTCAAATAAATAAATAAAATCTTTTTTAAAAATTTAAAAAAAATTTTCTTGGTGAGACTAAATGATAGCATGGGGAAACAAAAGGTTCTTGAGCAAATCAAAATCAAAATTTGTTATTTAGTTAGCACATTAAAATATATCTTCTTATTTGAGGAATTTCTGCCTTTGACAATGTTCCTCGTGTTCTAAATATATCAACAGCTAGAAACTATTTACTGTAACATTTTCTTTAAGCATTAAAATTATGCATAATATAACACCTGAAATATACTTTTGTTGTATTATAAGCTTTAAGATAATATGGTGGATTTTCTAAGGGAACTTTCAGCTATATATGACAGTAGAATTTAGCAAAATGTCTAAATCTTATGGGACACTTGGGTGGCTCAGTCAGTTAAGCGTCTGCCTTCGGCTCAGGTCGTGGTCCTGGGTTCCTGGATCCAGTCCTGCATTGAGCTCCCTGTTCAGTAGGGAGTCCACTTCCTCCACTCTGTCTGCGCCCCCCTGCTTGTGTGTGATCTCTCTCTCTCAAATAAATAAAATCTTTTAAAAAATAAAGTGGAAAATGGATCCATCCATGATTCTTTACCAGCTCGATGATGTTATGGTTCCTGTTTCCGTTTATATAGCAGCTATGTAAATAACAACTGCCCAGTGACATTTCTTCTGGATTGTCTCATAGACTGCTCAAAATTTAAGGTCAGAAACAGAACTCTTCATCTTTATTTCTCCAGTGCGAGTTTACTATCCATTAATACTCATACAGATAGCTTAGAAGCCACCCAGAAAATTCACTTCAAGTCTTCAAGCTACATAATACACATTTTAAAACTGTTTTCAGTAAACATTCAGCAGTAAATATTGAGCAGATAGAAGAATAAGAACTATATGTAAATTACAAAGAATTATGCTATAATTATCACGTACATACCTACTACCCAGGTTAAGAAAAAAACATAGTGTCTGCATTTTCTTCTCTGATCCCATACCTTTTCCTCCTAACTCTGATGTTAACTCATGACCTTGTGTTTTGTATTTACCTTTTCCTCTCATTTATCTGTAACTTCATTACATGTTTGCATTCCTAACCAATATTTTACATGTTTTTCTACTTTCTATATATAGAACCACACAGTATGCATTCTTCTACAACTTTCATTTTTCACTCACCTGAGATTTGCCCATTTTTGTACATAAATCATTCATTTTCCCTGTAGCAAAATATTCATATATATGTATATGGATATATGTATATGGTGGTATATGTTCATATACCACATATGACATACCACATACCACAATACATTTATTCATTCTACTGTTGATAGATATATGGGTTATCAACACATTTTTTCTCTTTTAATAGTCCTGCTTTATGCACTCTTCCATGTATGTGTAAAGTTTTTTAGAGCAGTTTTTTTGTTTTAATTTAATTTTATTTTTTAGTGTTCCAAGATTAATTGTTTATGCACCACACCCAGTGCTCCATGCAATACGTGCCCTCCTTAATACCCACCACCAGGCTCACCCATACCCCTACACCCCTCCCTTCCAAAACCCTCAGTTTGTTTCTCAGAGTCCACAGTCTCTCACGGTTTGTCTCTCCCTCCAATTTCTCCCAATTCACTTTTCCTTTCCTTCTCCTAATGTCCTCCATGTTGTTCCCTATGCTCCACAAGTACGTGAAACCATATGATAATTGACTTTCTCTGCTTGACTTATTTCACTCAGCATATTTCACTCCTCCAGTCCTGTCCATGTTGATACAAAAGTTGGGTATTCATCCTTTCTGATGGAGGCTTAATATTCCATTGTATATTTGAACCACATCTTTATCCATTTGTCTGTTGAAGGGTATCTTGGCTCTTTCCACAGTTTGGCAATTGTGGCCATTGCTGCTATGAACATTGGGGTACAGATGGCCCTTCTTTTCACTACATCTGTATCTTTGGGGCAAATACTTAGTAGTGCAATTGCAGGGTCATAGGATAGTAGAGCAGAGTTTTTAACTAGACCAAGGAATTTTTTTGAAGTCTGCTGAATCCTACAGGAATTCTCAGAATAAGTTTTTAAATTTACAAGATAAAATCATAGAATTACCAAAGAAACCAATGATATTGAAATGTAGCTATAAAAATGTTAATGAATTTGTTATATACTATTAAATACATTTATTGATGCATTAAATAACAAGATCTAGGGGTAGGTCTAATTGCCTATCTGATTTTGAAGTAACAATGAGTGTAAAGAATATTTATACCCAGTTATCTGCCATAACTGTAATGTGATATGAACATATCTTTGTTTCATTGGTGACAAAGTCATGGCTGCTGCTTATACTATTGTGGTCTGTTGTCAATATTCATACACAAAAGAAGTGTTAAATTTCATTTAGGCACTGCTGAAAATTAAAAAAAAAGCAATTTTTTTCCATCCAAAATCACATGACCTTTATTTTTTTAATTTAAGTTCAATTAGCCAACATACAGTGTATCATTAGCCTCAGATGTAGCTCTCAAATGACCTTTAAATTCTATTCATGGGGGCGCCTGGGTGGCTCAGTGGGCTAAAGCCTCTGCCTTCAGCTCAGGTCATGATCTCAGGGTCCTGGGATCAAGCCCCGCATCGGGATCTCTGCTCAAGCGGGGAGCCTGCTTCCTCTTCTCTCTCTGCCTGCCTCTCGGCCTACTTGTGATCTCTGTCTGTCAAATAAATAAATAAAAATCTTTATAAAAAAATAAAAAATAAAAATAAATAAATTCTACTCATGAATGTCAGCAAAGGAAAGCTCTATTCTAGGGTATAGTCTTAAAACGGGAATTGTTTTATTGCAGGGTATGGGGATCTTAAATAGATTTCCCATACTGTCGTACCAGTTTATACACCTACCAGCAGTGTTTCAGTTCCCATTGATCCATACTTTTTATGTCAGCCCTTGGTATTAATAGGTTTCTTAATTTCACCAATATGGATAGTATGAAATATTACTTCATTATACTTATATTTGGCAGTCTTTAGAAACTATGGAGATTAATATTTGTTTTTTTCTTGACTAAAAACATTTCTTTACATATATATATTATATATGTTTATATATAATATATATTTATATATATTTTTCTTTTTCTTGTCTAAAAGCATATCTTTATATATATAATATATAATATATTTTTTCATTATATATCTATATATAGATATATAATATATGTATATTATATATAAATATGGGACATTAATCCTTTGTCAGTTATATTTGTTGCAAATATCTTGCTCCATTTTCTGGCTTATCTTTTTTCTTTTTATATTTTGAACAGATGTCTGTAATTTTTTTTAATAATGTATTATTAGCCCCAGGGGTACAGGTTTTTTGTTTTGTTTTGTTTTGTTTTTTGTTTTATAATGTATAGATGTCTGTAATTTTAATGTGGCTGAATTTATCAGTTTTTAACTTGATTTGCAAACTTTGTGTCATGTTCAAAAAGCACCTATTTCCCACATGGTCATGAAGATATCTTCTGTATTGTTTTAAACTGTTTTGTAGTTTAGAATTAGGAATATTTTATACTTCAGAACTAATTTTGGTCTATCATGCTAGGTAGAGGTCTAATTCATGTTTTCTAAATGCTTAATCAGTAGTTCCACTACTTTTGATGAAATCTGACCCTCTTTTTCACTGATCTTAATGACAGGATTGTGATTTTAAAAAAATTTCCATTAATGGGTGGGTCTGTTTCTAGGATCTCAGTTCTTTTATTTTTTTAATCGTCTTTACCTATTTCATCCATTCCTGCACCCACCTCCCCTCTGATAGCCAACAATTTGTTCTCTATATTTAAGAGTCTGGTTTTTTTGTCTCTTTTTTTTCTTAAATACCACATATGAGTGAAATCATATGGTATTTGTCTTTCACTGGTTGGATTATTTCACTTAACATTATACCCTCTAGCTCCATCCATGTCGTTGTAAATGGCAAGACTTCATTCTTCTTCATGGTGAGGAATATTCATATATATATATATATATATATATATATACATATATATATGTATATCACATCTTCTTTATCCACTCATCTATAGATGAACACTCAAGTTGTTTCCATATTTTGACTCTTGTAAATAATGCTGCAATAAATATAGGAGTGCATACATCTTTTCAAATTAGTGCTTTTATATTCTTTTTTTTTAAAGATTTTAAAAAATATTTTATTTATTTATTTGACAGACAGAGATCACAAGTAGGCAGAGAGGCAGGCAGAGAGAGAGGGGGATGCAGGCTCCCTGCCCAGCAGAGAGCCTGATGCGGGGCTCGATCCCAAGACTCTGGGATCATGACCTGAGCTGAAGGCAGAGGCTTTAACCCACTGAGCTACCCAGGCGCCCCAGTGCTTTCATATCCTTTGGGTAAATAATCACTAGTGGAATTAGTGGATCATATGATAATTCTATTTTTATTTTTTGAGTAATTTCCAAACTGTTTTCCACAGCGGCTCACTAGTTTACATTCCCAACAGTGCAAAAGGTTCCTTTTTCTCCACATCCTCGCCAACACTTGTTGTTTCTTGTATTTTTTATTTTAGCCATTCTGACAACTATAAGGTGATATCTCATTAAGGTCTTGATTTGCATTTCTCTGATGATTAGTGATGTTGAGCATCTTTTCATGTCTGCTGGTCATCTGTGTGTCTTCTTTGGAAAGGATCTCAATATTACTCTTTTGGTTAACTTACCCATTCCTGCGTTAAGACCAAAAATCCTTATTGTGTTTTTATGACAATAATAGATATATTGTTCCTTTTCAGCAATATCTTGAGTATTCTTAGCCCTTTGCTCCTCCACATACATTTAGAATTAGCTTGTCAGTTTCAGCACCCAAACAATAACAACTCCAACATTTTGGGGACATATACTGTCATTACATTAGGTCCATAAATCAATTTGTGGAGAAATGATGGACACCTTTAATATATCAAGTCTTCTAGTCTAAGAACAAAGGATATCTCCCCCTTTTTTGGTCCCTTATTAATATTTTTAAATAAAGCTTTACAATTTTCTCCATAAGCTTTGCACATCTTTTGTAAAACTTATACCTTGAAAATTTCTATTTCTATGCTATTTACAATATTTAAATATATATATTCTGTTTGTTGCTAATGTACAAAAATTCAACTTTTTATATATTGAATTTTTAAATCTAGCAGACTTGCTCAACTTTTGTTTATTTTAATAACTTCTAGTGGATTTTTTTTTGGCTTTTAAAGTGGGTAATCATATCATCTGAGAACAATGACAGTTTAATTTTTTCCTTTCAAATTCTTGTATCTTCTATTGGGAAGAGGTTCTATCCTGTGCTAGCTACGATCTCCTGTACAATGTTAAATAGAAGTGCTAATATTGAAGACTCCTATCTCCTGATCTCAGAGGGAAATTTTCTAGTGTCAAACCACGAGATATAATATTTGCTGTAGGTTTTTGTAGATACCTTTTATCAAACAAACATTTCCTATGTATTATTAGTTTCCAAAGAGTTGTTGTTTTTACAAATAGATACTTAATTTAATGAAATCTTCCTCTCCCCACTATTGAGCTGATCATATGATTTTTCTCATTTGACCTGTTAAGGTAGAAAGTCATACTAAATGATTGGTAGCACTGATGTCCCCAATTAATTCTTTCCCTTTTCCCCTATACTTTGCCCTCTGTTTTTCTTGTCCCTAACCACTCTGATTCTGAACTGGCCTTGTTTCTTACTTTGTTCAATAGATGTAGCAGAACTTAGAGTATATCAATTCTCAGCCTAAGAGTCAATAGGTTTTGTGTATTTCCACTCACTCTTTCATTACTGGACTTTCTCACTCTTAGACCTCAGCCTCCACCATGAAAGCAAGCCCAAGCCAGTTTGCTGAAGAAAAAGATTACTCCTGGAGCAGAGGTAAATAGTCTCAGCTGAGACCATCCTATGCCATCTAACTTCCAACAGATGTGCCAGAAACAGATATGTGAAGGAGTTCAGGTGAGATCAGCTAAACTTCGTTCAGAGCAGAAAAACCATCTAGTGGACCTGTATACTCATATGCAAAAATAATAAATGTTGTTGTGTTAAGCCACAAAGTTTTGGAGTAGATTTTTTTGCACAGCAATAGGTAACTGAAAGATATCTAGGTTAAACCCAACTTGGTCTTAGTGTATTAACTTTTTTTCTTCATAGATATCGAGATTTGCCGATTTTTTTAGCATTTTATTTTTTAGTACTAAATTCTATTTTTCAATAATTTCTATGGTCCTTTGCTCAACCACATATATTTAGAATTAGCTCGTCAAACTCATTGAACTACCACAGTAAAAGTTTATGACTTCTTCAGGTAACATTCTGTTTGGGTCTAACACAATCTTCCTTCAAAAACTAAGCCTTCTTCCATGACATGGTTCTCACACCCAAACTGGTGGAGAAATGTAGTTCCTGACTGCTCAGAAAAAGAAAATGATTTTGGTGAGCAAGTGGGCTGTTATTTAGGAAAGCTTGGTATAAGACTGTAATTAACTGTTCTGTAAATGTTTATTAGAACTTATCAGTCAAAAGTTTTAGGATTGGAAACATTTTATAGGAATATTTTTAACAATTGGTTCAATATTTTTCATTTTTATAAGATTCAGTTCTTTATTTCTTCTTCAGTCAGCATTGGTAAATTATATATTTCAGGAATGTTTGTATTTCCTCTAGGCTTTTACTTCTTTGGATGAAGTTTAAAATAGCTCTATTTTATCCTTACAATACTGGCAATATCTCATCTTATATCCTCCTCATTTCTAATATTACTTCTTAGTATCTTCTTTTTTCCTGTATCAGTCTTATCAAACATTTATCAATTTTATTCACTTTTTTATAAAGAACAAAATTTAAAAGGTTAGAATTATTATAATTTTGTCTTTAAGTGAAGATTTTATCATTATGTGGTGATCTTTTAAATTCTAATAAAACCCTTAAAACTTAAATTTATTTTGTCTGGTGTTAATATAGCCATCCCAAGTCTTCTTTATTTGCTTGGTAGGGCTTTTCATTCTTTTATTTTCAAATTTTTTGTATCCTTATGTTTTTGATACATATCTTGTAGATAAAACACAATGACTTTTTTATTATACTCTTTTCAAATCTTGTCCTTTTTTTAAAACTTATTGTGGTTACTAATATAATGTTCCTATCACTTTGTGCTTCCATTTATATCCTCTTTCTGTATCTTTTCTCCCTATGCGGCCTTATTTTCTATCAGTTTTTTTAATTTCCTCTGTCATATTTTGGGATACATTCATTCTGTTTCTTTCCTTTAGTGGTCACACTACAAATTTTAACATGAATATATATAACCTACCAGGTTCTAAGTTTTCTAAGTTTAAGGATTTTTAAAAAGATTTTATTTATTTATTTGACAGAGAGATCACCAGTAGGCAGAGAGGCAGGCAGAGAGAAAGAGAGAGAGAGGGAAGCAGGCTCCCTGCTGAGCAGAGACCCCCCCCCCCCATGCAGGGCTCGATCCCAACACCCTGAGATCATGACCTGAGCTGAAGGTAGAGGCTTAACCCACTGAGCCACCCAGGCTCACTAAGTTTAAGGATATTTTTATCTTATTCTAAAATGACAAGTATTTTCTATTTTGCTGCCAATTAACCCTTCAACCAACATACGTGCTTTTGTTATATAATACTATAGTTCTATCATGTTTTTTAACCTCTCAAGACATTTTTATTGTTCACTGCAGATTGTAATTTTGCTTCTGTCCCATCAAGAGGTGGTTTTTATTTACCAGCCTTTTGATTATGGGCTAACGTTACTAACTTGCTTGACCAGTATGTGGTAAAAGTGACATTCTATGACATCAACTTAGCTTTTAAATGTCTTTATCTTCTCCCTTGGCCTCTTAGCATATTCATTCTCCTGCTGTCCCCTTTTGGAACACTTCTCAGAATCCAGCTGTCATGCTGTGAAAAGTCTATGACACCTGAAGAAGGTACAGGCATTGTCTTTGAAAGGTAGTTCCAGATGAGCCTGGCCTTTGAGTCATACAGTTCTGGCAACAGACATGTGAGTGAAGGTAACTACAGATGATTTCAGTCCCGGATTACTCACGTTACCCTAGCCATTAAGTCTTTTTAAGTTGAAGCTCCAGTTATCTTAGAAGAGAGACAAGCTATCCCTAAAGTACCATGTTTAAATTCTTGTCCTACTGAATCCACGAGCATGACAAATGTCACCATATTCTGTCACCGGTCTTGGGGGGGATTTTTATGCATAACTGAGAACCATAACATCTTTTTAGATTTATTCAAAGTTAATAATTTATCTGTTAGTCTAAAATTTTACTTCTCTCACCTGTCATCATTTTGTCTTATACCTAAGTATATTTTGCAGAATTCCTTTTAGTTAAGTTTAGTCAGTAGCAGGTATTTTCAGTTTTGATTTTTTGAAAATATCTTTATTAAAATGTTTTAGGCAAATAGCTGATTTGTCTAAATTCAAACCCCAAACTTAGAAATACTAGTTGAGTTTTTCTAGCTTTAGCCTGGCTGTTTGAACTCAGTCTTATGCAAGCATGATTCAAAGTTAGCCAGAGTATTCCTATTAACTTTTGCCATAACTGATATAATTAAAACAGAGAAAACTGAAAAACAAAAAGCACCCCCCCCAAAAAAAAAAAACTTGTCATGACCAGAAGTACAAGTCTCTGGAAGGGCTTTAAAAAAACAAAACAAAAATTTTATTGTGGTAAAGCATACCTACCATAAAATTTAATTGTTTTATGTTTACAATTCAATAACTTTTAATAATTTTGCCAAGTTATGCAACCACTACTATTAAAAAAAAAGTCAGCCAGAGATTTAAGGTGACCCTGTGTACATAATTGGAACTCCCTATCTATGATTTTATTCTTTATGATCCTTCCTCCACTTTCCAGCTGCTGTGACTGACCAAGACTATGTTTTCTGGTTGTAAAAATCAGTAAACGTGTCAGGTTTCCATCTGCATTTTCATCTCCCAGTCCTACAATTGGGACTTATCTTCAGGCTAAGAGCCATACAAAACGGGAAACTCGCTCGTTACTATTTCCTCCACCCAGCTATCAACTCATTCTATTATCTTCATTCTTCGTTCATTTGCCAATATCATCAAGTAGTTGGTTTTCCAAAATGTATATTTTCCAGAGTTTAGAGATTTTTATTTTCAGGATGATTAGTCCAATGTCTTCTATTCAGCCATCCCCAGAAGTAAACCTAGAGTTTACATTTTAATATACCAGTTTATTTAAAACATATAAAAATGGCTTTTTATTCCTTTGGGGTTCAAGATATATGTGGGGGTCTTATATTATTCTCTAACCTGAATGGAGCCTAAGATTGATGACTTGTCTCTTAAACTCCATGAGGCCGTGAGAACTGAAGTTAAAGTTCATCATATTTGGAGGATTCCCCTTATGTATAAGTTTATTTCAGTATTTTGATCATCTTTTTCAGTTTCTTCCTTTCCTTATTTTTTTACTTATTTTTTTTTTACTGTGTATTTCTTACTTCTTCACCAATGAATGTAGAAAAAAAAGAAATTCAGCACTTTTAATTAGTATGATTATAAGAGCCAGTCAACTTATCTGGTCAACCAGTCTATTGGAAGAACTCTGAGTGGGTATTTTTAAAGATTGATTGATTGATTGATTGATTTTAGTGGGGAAGGGGGAGAAGGAGAGGGAAAGAGAAAGAATCTTAAGTAGCCTCCCTGCTGAGTGTGGAGCTCCACACAGGGCTCAATCTCATTACTTGAGCTGTAATCAAGAGTCAGATGCTTAACTGAATGAACACCCAGGTGTCCCTGAGTGGGTTTTTTTTAAAATAATAAGCCAAATCATATCAACTGATTGCTGAATTCTAGAAACCCTCCTATAATTTCTGATAACATTACAGATAAAAATAATTTTTAATATTTTATAAGATCTTGTCTGATTTAGCTTTAGTCTTCCTGTTATCATCTTGAATAAATTTCCCTCTCTGATCCAGTCATAGAGAACATCTTTCAGTTCTTTGAACATGATATGATCTCTCCCACCTCAATTCCTTCTTACATATTATTTTTTTCTGCTTGGAGTCCTTCTCTCTTCTACCCTTCATTCTAGTCATTATTCAATTCTTTGCCTATTTGTAACAGCTTTCAAGACTTTTTCTTGGCCTTTTAGACCAGTAAGGGACCCTCACTTTTTTTTTCTAATACTTCTTCCACTTTTGAAAGACATATCCATCATCTTTCTCAGATTATATTTAATGTACTCCTTGGAGATAAGACTCTCATCCATCTTCTATCATCATTCTTCAATGTCTTCAATCAATACGATGCCTGATGTCGAGTAAGTAAGTGCTCAAAAATATTTGCTAATTGATAATTTTGTTTGAGTCAGTCACACAAGAATCTTAAACTTTGGGACACAAAGATTTTCTTTTTTTAAATATTTTATTCATTTTAGAAAGTGTGTGTGTGTGTGTGTGTGTGCGCAAGTGGGGGGAAAGGCAGATGGAGAGGGAGAATCTCAAGCAGACTCCTCGCTGGGTGTGGAGCCCAATGAAGGGCTGGATCTCAGGACCCTGAGATCATGACCTTTGAAGCACAAAGATTCTCTGGTATAAGAGCTGGACCTTGGACATTGGTAAAATTACCACAATAATATTGTCCTAAAAACCCCAGCTGGCTGGCAGTTCTCCTCATTCTTGACTGCAGATCCCCTTATTTTAAGATTCCCAAGTTATCATGTCACTCACTTACTCAAGAACCTACTGCATTCCTACCCTTCCTTGTTTAGTCTAAACTCCACATTTTGGCATTCAGTACCATCTACAATCTTCCTCTTTACCTATGCAAGTCCACCTCCCACTACTTCTCAGTATAAACATTCAAGACAACATCAGTTATATTATTCTCTTAATTGTCTTTTTAAAAACAATTTTTTCTATCTCATGTTCTGTTCTTCAGCTCATATCATGCCTCATGATAAAGATTCTGTAAGGATGTTTTTCTGCCTTCTTTCATTCTCAATCCTATCCATCTTTTATGGACAGCATAGATCCCAAGTACAGAGACAATATGATATAGTACTTAATAATATTTTCTCTGACACTTGCCAGATGTGTATAACCTTGAAAAAATTACTTAGATTTCTATGCCTCGATTTCTTTATTTGTAAAATGAGGATAATTGTAACTTATGTCATTGAGATGACTTCATTAATTACCATATAAGTACATAGAATGGGGCCTGATGTGTAGTAAGGCATCAGTTTTCTTTAATTATATTTAACTACTCCATAAGATCTTCCAAATCCATTCATTTATTTACTATCCCAATATTTATGGTGAACTTTTTGTGTCAAACCCTTCACTAAGAACTGTTTATAAAGCAATAAGTTAAACATTGTCTCTTATGTCAAGGAACTCCTAAAAGAATTCATTAAAAGATCAGTACAGGATGCTCTGGGACACAGAGTAAGGGTGCCAAAGTCAAGCCAGAGGAAGAGTTGGAGAGCGAATTGTTTAAAAAAAAAAAGACTTGTTTTAAAGAACTGTTAAAGAAAAGAACTATAAGTACAATTGACCCTTGAACAGTGTTGGGGGTTAGGAGCACTGGCCAACCATGCAGTCAAAAATCTACATATAACTTTTGTCTCTCCAAAAACTCAACTACTATTAGCCTACTGTTGAGTGGAAACCTTACCAATAACAGAAACAGCTGATTAACACATTTTGTATGTTATATGTATTATATACTATATTCTTAAAATAAAGGAAGCTAGAGAAAAGAAAATGTTAAGAAAACCATAAGGAAGAGAAAATATGTTTACAGTACTATACTGTATTTATTGAAAAAATCTATGTATAAATGGATCTGTGCAGTTCAAGCCTGTGCTATTCAAGGGTCACCTGTAGTTCCTTGTGACTGTGCAATATAGTGGAAAGAGAAGAGAAATAAGAGGTAAACTTGAAGGGACTGAACATAAATGATCATGAATGATTTCATAAACTTGTCATGACAGTGTGTTTGACCCATTAGTCCTACTTTTCAGTTGGAGCATTTTGAAAGAAATCTGTTGGCAATTTATTGTCATCAAAATGTTATGATGGAAGAAATGCATTTGGCACTGATAAACACTGATAAACTGATAAACAGCATTCATCTCTTCCTCAAATATTATTAACTTCCTAGTATATGTTAAACCACGTAGTAGATACTAGATAGAGTAATAAATAATCCGTGGTCTTTGCTTTCAAGGATCTCACATTATACTGGGGTGCACAGACAAGTAAACAGGCAGTTAGAGCAGGAACTGAGCCACCGGCAAGCACATTATGCTAAGGGAACCCAGAATGGATATGTAACCTAGTCATACAAGTGCATTGTTGTAGAGATGAGAGAGATCATAGTTCAGAAACAGCCTTCTAGAGGTTCTAACATTGCAGAGACCTGATATTAGCCAGGTGCAAGGAACAGGGAGAGTAAGGGAAATCCAAGATCTGAGAAAAATATGTGTTGCATGGCCCATCTTTATCTCTTTTTTTCCTAGACATTGATGTTATTTATTGTCTAAGCTATTCATTTGGGATCAGATTATAATGCATCTTTTATAGCTTTATTTTGTTTAGAATGGCTATGTTAATTTTGTCTTCCTAGTGAAAATGTAATGAGACATGATGTCACATGGTTTCCTCTAGCACAATAGTAAGCGGCATTGGATAGGAAATAAATATTTAGTGCATTAATTTACTGAATTAATTGCTCAACATTCTCCCTCTTATTGTGTCACCCCTAGGTTATTTTCTAAAGCAAGCACATACTTCTCTCTCTCTCTCTCGCTCTCTCTGTTGCATGTGTGTGTGTGCATACACACATGCACATGAATACACACTGCCCAAAGAAAAAGGTGCTTTAAACTTCCCAGTCTCAATTATCATGTCATTGATATGAGGAAGTTGAGATGCAACGTGGGGGGTTTGGGAGGTAGGAAAAGAATAAATGAAACAAGATGGGATCGGGAGGGAGACAAACCATAAGAGACTCAATCTCACAAAACAAACTGAGGGTGGGGGAGGAGGGAGAGAGGGTAGGGAAAGGGGGTGAGGTTTTGGACATTGGGGAAGGTATGTGCTATGGTGAGTGCTATGAAGTGTGTAAACCTGGTGATTCACAGACCTGTACCCCTGGGGCTAATAATACATTGTATGTTAATTAAAAAATCAAAATAAAAAAAAAAACTTCCCAGTCTCTCAGGTTTCTTTCATCTTCTTTATTTGTACTTTTTCAAACAACTGTAAACACCTACATTCTTTTCCAAATACAGAATCCTAAACTAAACATGGTTCCCTGTGCCATAGTAAGGTTTTAGTCAATGCTAAGCACAGACAGACTATTACTTGCTGGGTTTTACACATTCCTTACTTTTCTCATCATGTTCTATTACCATATTCTTAAATTCTGTAAGTTGTACCTTCCAGATTCTTAAGTTATTTTCTGTTTAATTTTGACTCTTTAAATGCTAATCTGTAAAAATTCTGATAAATTCCGAGGTGCACTGTATCATGTTACCCTTTATTTATCTCACCATCGTCTTCCTCTTAAGCCATTGTCCAATGTAATTCTTACTTGTATTTATTTATTTGTGTCACAATATTTGCATGACTTTATACTTTCCTTTTGATAAGCTTCTTGTATTTAATGAGTCAGTCTGAAGTGTTATCTTGAATTTGTAACTTGTTTTCAATAGCAGATCAAGAGAGCTGTAAGAGACCTTCAATTTTCATTGATGGAAGTAAAGTCAGAGAAGTTTCTTAATTTTCTCAAAGTAACACAGCTTATCAGTAGTGTCACAGAGGCTTAAGCCAAAAGAAATAAAGTCGTCAGTATTAATATCTTGCTTTGGAGAACAACAAAATCTTCCCAGAGTCTCTGAAATAACACCATTAACTAACTACTCCAAAGATTAGCCTTAGAGAAAAATATGGAAAAGACTGATTCTGTAATATGGAAACATTAAAATAGTGTTTGCAGCCATATAATGATCCTTTCCTCCCTTTCTACGAATGATAGCAATTTGGTAGAGAGGGAAACAAAATGTGCCTGATGTTATTTGTTCTTTGTGAAGCCATGTTGCTCATTATTCAGCATTTTGTGCCCCTGTAGGCATTTTCAAATTGATAGTGTAATGACTTTTTCCACTATCATCCCAGGTACTGAAGTTAAGATAACAGGTCTACAATTTCCAGGATCATACTTTTAGTAAAATTGGGCGTTGAACTCTATTTCAGACTTCTGGCACTTCTGCTCTGAACAACTTCCTCAAAATAGCAGCAAAGAACTTTGCAATAACATGCACCATTGCTTTTAGAATCCTTAGTCGCCGATCATTAGGACCTCCTGATTTAAATGCCATCCAGAGTTTTCAAGTTATTTCCAACTATTTCCATCCCCAACTTATTTTGTCACAACGCAGTTTCTCATAAGTGGTTATCTAACTACCTTAGACATAGGATAAAAAATGAATAAACCTGAAAGCATTTCTAAGCAATTGATCAAAATTTATTTTTTAAAAACTCATTGTAATTTCAGATTTCCTCATTTTCTTGACTTTTAAAAATTCTTCATTCTTATAAAGAGTTATCAGATTTTCAAATAATTTTCAAATTATCATTCCAGATCCTAAAAAACAAAGAATGTATATTCTTTTAATTTGTGGCCTTCAGATAGGTATAAATTCTGTCTCCCATCTTCTGGTTGACATAAATAAATTGTAATATGACTCATCTAATGGTATGAATGCAGATTGGGATAAGAGAATTTTGGTCAAAGCAAAAGCAAAACCAAATATTGCATTCCAACTTTGCAGCAAATCACTTTAGCTCCAAGGATACAAAATGTATCCTTAGCAGTTAGGGGAATTTCACGATTATATATTGACAGTAGTTGGGCTTGCCTAGTGTTACTTGAATCTAATTATATCTTAAGTGATCAATTTTAATTATATCTTTTCCAATTTTCATAATGTTTTCATTATGATCATATAGAAAATAAAAGCATTATCCATTTTTTAATCAGGTAGGTGATGAAATTTCAAGTTTTCTAAGCAACACTTATTATCCTCACCAGAAAAGAAAATTTTAACTGTAGTTTCAACCAGGGAATATTTGGATGAGATAATTAAATGTAAACTTAGTGATGAAATTGACATTAAGGGATAAAATGAGTTTTAAGAATTTCTAGCAAGATTTAGTAAGTACCATACCATAACCTAGGACATAATTCTGCAGGATTATGAAAGCTATTTTTTCTAACTATGCAAAAGCCTTAAAGATAAAAAGATAAGTTAAAGGGGAAAAAATCTGCCTAAAGATTCATAAAAACTTCTACCAGTCAGAAATATTTGAATTAAATCTTTGCATAGTAATCGTGACATGATAAAATTTCTGTAAAAGATGGTATACCAAATTAAGTCAGGAAAAGTTCACAATCGACAAAAAATTCTATTATAATATATTGACCTCTGAACCACTGAATTGGTAGATAATTGTAAAGGAAAGCTCTATGCAAAATCGGGTTGACAAACTGAGCAAACTCTTCCTTGGAGTGGCCAATGAAAAGGAAGAAGTGACTTAGCAATTTGAAGATGGTGCACCTTAGCTTTCTAATATAGTGAGTCACGCTATATGTCTTAGTTCAGGCTGCTATAATAAAATACCATAGACTGGGTGGCTTATGCACAACAAAAGTTTATTTCGTATAGTTCTGGAGGCTGGAAATTTGAGATTAGTGTGCCAATATGGTTGGGTTCTGGTGAGAACCCTTTTCTAGGTTGTAGATTGCTTACTTGTATCCTCACTTTGGAGAAAGAGAGCTGGTAGCTCTTTGGTATTTTATTCATGAGGTCTCTACTTTCATGAGTTAATTACCTCCCCTAAACTCCAAATACCATCACTTTGAGAATATGAATTTTGAGGGAAACAAAATATTCAGTCCCTTGAAATCCACATTTTGGGCTTTAATTTTATAATCACAAAGCCCATTGTAATTATTTCTGACCAACTTGACCATGGGAATTTGCATGATGATCCAGAGCAGGAAGCAGCTCTTATTTGGCTTTATGTTTATAACAGTATCCACTTTTTCTTCTACTACTTGAAATGAAATTCATTTTTATTAATAATCTATCTCAACATGAACTATTTAAAGAAAAATGAAGGGTAATTCAATTAATCTTATTTTTAGTATAAAAAACTTCAAGCTTCAATGTATGTTTTAATATTTTATTCAAAAATTAAAATATGCCATACATGTATGATATATTAATTGAAATCACACTTTTCTTATTACTAGTGATTTTTTGCTCTATCACCTCATGCACTCAACTATTAGCCAAAAAATTTACTTCTTTTAAATTATTATGAATTGTCTAAGATATAAAATGTAAAATTATTAAGTTATATATTAGAATTATTAATAATGTCTTCTGGATAGGGGTGCCTGGGTGGCTCAATCAGTTAAATGTCTGTCTCTTGATTTTGACTTGGGTCATGATCTCAGTGTTGTGAGATTGAGCCCCACATCGGGATCCATGGTCGGTGTGGAGCCTGCTTAAAATTCTCTCTCTCTCTCCCTCTGTCCCTCCCCACTTCCTCTCTTAAAAAATATCTTCTAGATAAACACACTAAGGGAATTGCCTCACTTTGGTATTTTTATCAGATTTCTCTTTGGTTATATAGAGTGATAGTCCTAATTATAATTTTTAAACTAGTGAAGAAATAAAATTCAAAGTACTTCATGGATAGTCAGAAGAACAGAGTGTAATGACATTTTATATATCCAGATCTATATCCATCTATATCTATCTGTATCTCAGTGCTATGAATATGTAGAAGAGCTATAATTAAACTGATCTATAAAAGAGAATAACTTATTTATTTGTGGTTGCCTCACAAAAAAGAATTAATGTGAGACAGCTCAACTTCAGGTAAGTTTACTCCAGCTCAAATTTGTATTTAGTTATTTTTTCCTAAGAACTTTTCCTTGGGAAGTGTATTCCATGAAATGCCAAGGGTTTGTAATCAAATAAATTTGAGAGATGTTGCATACTCTACTCTCCCTATTGGTAACTCAGTGCACATTAGCATGGTACAGGCTTCTATAAGTATCTCAGTTACGACATCTGGTCCACCTTGATTAAAGAAAGGTTTCCCAAGCTCATTTGATCATGACACCATTTTTCTATAATTCCTAATGGCAGCCAATAAACCAGAGTCCTACATAAACCAGTTTGGGAAATGTAGCAGTGAAGGAAATAGACGATGTTGAAATTGAAAGAGATCTCTGAGATCAGTTGGACCAGCACATGAATTTTACTGAGCCCCATGAGAGATAATTTTTATCTTCCCAGCACATAGGCATATAGTGACTACTTACATATTGTCATTTAAATGAATTCATAGATGAACAATAAGGCTAGGGTTAGAACTCAAGGCTCATATGGCTTAATCCATTAAACTTTTTAAAGGACTTGCCTTATTTTCTCTTATGGACAATGTAATCAGCTCAATAGGATCTCTTATAAAGGGAGTTATTAGTTATGTAGCCCTGGGCACATATTTTCTTTGAGAATCAGGAAACAGTTCTCTCACAAGGTTATTTATCAGTATTAATTGAGATGTCACACATGACAAAATGCTTACTACACAATGCACATTAAGTATTCAGTAAATGTTACTTTATCTTTATTTCCCTTATTGTAGTATTTATGAAAATGTGTTCATGATAGTATCACCCTATGCACTAAAAATATTTTTTGTATTTTTATAATTATACCGTAGCATAAGAAACATAAATCATAAGTACACAGATTGCTGAGGTTTTTTTGAGGGTGGAGGGGCAGAGGGAGAAAGAGAATATCAGGCAGACTCCACGGTCAGCATGGAGCCACACATGGGGCTTGATCTCACAACACTGAGATCATTACCTGAACCAAAATCAAGAGTCAGACACTTAACCGACTAAACCACAGGCACCTCCTGATTACTGAATTTTAATAAGCTGAACAAACCTGGATAATAATTACCTAGGTTAATAAACAGAATCACAGAAGACATCCCTATGCCTCTTCCCATTCACTATTCCTTAAGGGGTATTTTATATAAATAAAATCATGCAGTACATAATCCTTTTGTATTTGACTTTTTTGCCTCAACACTATGTTTGAGAAAAAACATCATGTTTTTGTATGTAGGCGGAGAGCAATCTTTGTCATTGCTATACAGTATTATGTTACATGAGTATACTATGTTTTATTTGTCTACTCTACTATTGATGGGCATGTGGATAGCTTCCAGTATGGAGGCATAATGAAGAGTTCTGCAATGAACAGTAGTGCACATGTCCTGTGGTGAACATATATATGTATTTCTATTGATTATGCTTAAGAGTGGAATTTCTGGGTCATAGGAAATGTATATGTTTAGTTTTAGTAAATAGCAGATAGCTTTCCAATGTTTGTAACAACTTACACTCCTACCAGCAGTACATGAGAGTTCTAATACTTTCCAAAATGTTTAAATTATAGCCATGGATTTAAAACAAGAGTAACAGGGGTGTCTGGGTGGCTCAGTCAGTTAAGTGGAGGCCTTCGGCTCAGGTCATGATTCCAGGGTCCTGGAATCGAGTCCTCCATTGGGCTCCTTGTTCAGTGCTCCCTCTCCCTCTGACCCTCTCCCTGCTTGTGTTCATGCACTCTGTCAGATAAATGAATACAATCTTTAAATAAATAAATAAATAAAATAGAGCAACAAAATACAAACTGTGAATTAGACGTAGTGGGTATTAATGAAAGAATAATGTATTGACTGGTTTCTTGAGTTCTAGTAGAGGCTCTTTCAGCAACTCTTTGTGATCTTGGGAAAAAAATATTAGAGAATAATTTTAACATCTGTAGATTTAGACATTTGAAGAACTATGGCTCCTCTCTTTGAAAAAATGCATACACAAACACAATTTTGTATGTAATTTTGGGGGTGGTTGTCCTGGAGCCCATAAATAGGGGTGATGACTGGGACTCATCATGAATTTAGGTAAACATATCTGAACTAGATTATACTTGAAGTGTCTTCCAGTGGTAACAATAATAACGGGATTTTTAAAAAAATCAGTACATCAGCTATTATTATTTAAGGTTGCATTTCAAACATATATTTGGTATAATAAAATATTTCCCAGGTAAATTGTACTGATGGTACCAGCAGAGAGAAGTATTTCCAAATTTTTCATCATTTAAAAAATTGTTTAAAATCACACTTAATAATATGATTACAAAATTACAAAAAAATCGATAAAACCTGAAACATAGATAATACTGTACTATTATTATTGAATAACAATTCATACCATCATTCCAACAAAATTATGGGGGCATGGAAATAATTAGTTTTTTTTAATCTTGATAGTATCAATTTTTTAGAAAGGATGGATTTTATATTATTTCAAACCAAGGAAAATTTAACATTCTTAAATCAGTGCAACTGACTGGGTATTTATAGAGAAGCCCTCTATAATATATTCAAAAGGGCAGTTTCTCTCATAACAGTGCTGTCTTATGTCTATTATACACTTCAACATGAAAATATGCCCTTTATGGAATCACCTAGAAGTTTTTCAACTTAAAGTGGGATGATTTGAAAAACAACCAGAGGTCTTATTATACAAAGTTTTATACCATAGTTCTTTATATTACTGTCAGCATTCATCACTGTTTAAGGACTTCAACTGTGCATTAAGAGGATGAAAACATTAGGGGCACCTGGGTGGCTCAGTTGTTGGGCATTTACCTTCAGCTCAGGTCATGATCCCAGGATTCTGGGATCAAGCCCCAACTTGGGCTCCCTGCTCAGCAGGAAACCTGCTTCTCCCTCGCCCTCTCCCACTCCCCATGCTGTGTTCCCTCTCTAGTTGACTCTCTCTGTGTCAATTAATTAAATAAAATCTTTTAAGAAAAGGATGGAAACATTAAAGGCAATATGTTAGCTAACCATTGCATGAGCCAGGATTCATTTGTCTGGTCACTTCATTATCATCTAAACGTTGCTGGACAACAGATCTGTAGAAGAAAGGCGTGCTGGATGGGAAAATACTAAAGAAGAAAGAATTCGGGAGCATAAGACATCAAATTGAGCAAAAAGTTTACTGTCATAATGGGTTGGTTATATAGAGAGGAAAAATTAAGTAGGGTATAAAGAAATATCCTGAAAAGAGATGTGATTTCCAAATTTCTGAGTAGAATTTAAAACAAATACCTAAAAAGAGAACCATATTCTGCTTTCTCAGAAACATTAAGAATAATCTGCATCATTATTTCTTGAACCCCCAAATAAAGCATATTACAAGTATCCCATTCCCGTGTTTTTTATAATAGAATAGATAACTCTAGCTTGGTGCTGTCTTACCTAGGAGCAGGTGGCTGGACTATTTGAACTCTCCAATTCACTTCCAGCAGCCCTCAAATATGTTTTGCTCCTGGGAGACAAAAATAAACATTATGCATCTGGAAATATCAAGGTAAAACACTTAGAATACTTTTCTATATTATTTTAATTGAAAGATAACATTCTTTCATATAAAACTGCTAAGACTGCCCATGCTTGCCTCCAAAATAGAAATCCCTATAGAATTGTTACTCAGATTCCCACTGATCTTCCAAGAGTCAACCCTGAAAATCAATAGAAGCCAGAAAATCATTTCATAAAACTCTGCTATGGAGAAAACTCATTGTCCATTTATAGCCAAGGGAATTTACAAAGCACTAAATTGTCATGTTTTTTCTCTTACATAAATTTGATAATAAAAACATTATACTGTGAAATTTTCAAAAGTGGATAACTCACTATAGATATTTTAAATAAATAAAAGCTTAATTAAATAGATAAATGGGCAAGTGGAATAAACATTGGATATAATGATCATAAAAATTTGTGACTGAACATTTGTTGTTTAAAGGATGAATAGACCTTCTGTTGTGGCATAATATGTAGTATTGTGTATGTGAGATTATACATATTTCATATGATATAAATATATATGAACTATAGGAACAAAACTTTGATCTGGCCTCAAGCTGACTCTAATCTTGTACATTATTATACCTGTTTTTACTATTTGTCCTGTTACAGCCAAAGTGGTGAGCTACTATATATTTTAGAATATGTCTTACCTTCCTAGGTATGCTTTTGTTCACATTTTGTTCTCAATATTAAATGTTTTGCTTTTAAGATTTTCCCTTCCCATTACAATCTGTTTCATTTCCTGCTGGTTCATATAAATGATGCTATATTCATTTATTTTAAGTATTTCTTTCCATTTCAACAAATATTTGTTTTTCTTTTTCTAGTTTTTATTTAAATTCCAGTTAGTTAACATACAGTGTAATGTTAGTTTTAGGGATTTATCACTTACAGACAACACCCAGTGCTCATCACAAGGGCCCTCCTTCATCCCCATCACCCATTTAACTCATGCCCCCCACTCACCTCCCCTCCAGTAACCCTCAGTTTGTTCTCTATAGTTAAGAGTCTGTTTTCCGGTTTGCCCCTCTTTATCAGCAAACATTTATTGGGGACCTACTTTGTATCAGATAATTTTTAAGATAACATTTAAAAAAGATAACATCTGTTTTCTACCATAATAGAGATTGCAGTCTACTGAGGGAGACAGACAGTAAGCAGAAACAAACATGCGAATAAAAATGTAAATAGGTTCTAGGAAGGAAAATAAATTTAGGTGCAATAGGAGAGAACAATAGTGTGAGATAATTTAGTTTAAATAGTTAAGAAAAGCTCCTTTGTGAGAAGGAAGTTTTAAGTTGAAACCCGAAAAATGAATAGGAACCAACCAAGGGAAATATAAGGAAAAGAATCAGCATATGGAGGAGTGTGTACAGCCTTCCTGAAGTGGCAAGGTGTTATATGAATTGGGATGAGAACAACAAAAAGGCCAGGGTGACTGGAATATACTGAAGGGGAAAGAGGCACAAGATGAGGTTTGAGAGACGGACAACTGTCGAGTCATAGAAGATCTTTTTATCTAAGTGTTTAGTATTTAGAGCAATAAGATCATAAATGTCAGAAATTGTTGTAACTGCTCAACTTGTATTATCACATTGAATCCTCATGAAGACCTTGTGAGGTAGGTACTACCAGTATCCTCGTTTTAAAGATAAATGAGCTGAGGGTAGCTGGAGGTGGGAGGGTAGGGACAAGGTGGCTGGGTTATGGACACTGGGGAGGGTATGTGCTATGGTGAGTGCTGGGAAATGTGTAAGCCTGATGATTCACAGACCTGGACCTCTGGGGCAAATTATACATTGTAGGTTAATAAAAATAATAAATGTTTAAAAAAAGATAAATGAGCAACACAGAGGTTGAGTGACTTGCTCATAGTCATTAGTATGTAGTACAGACAGGATTCAAACTCAAGTGTTCTGGTCCTAGAACCAGAATGTTATCCCTCAGTAAGCGTGGAGGGAAGCAATAGACAGGTTTTAAACAGGAAGCTTATCTGTTGAGACTTACAAATTCTAAAAATAATTCTGATTGAATTGGGTGGGGGTTGGGAAGACTACTTCAAAGTGAGCAAAAGGAGAAGTGGGGAAAATATTAGAAGGTTTTTACAGTAGTCCAAGGAATAAAAGACAGTGGCTTGGTTCCTGGTGAAATAAGAAAAGGGTATGGATTA
This sequence comes from Mellivora capensis, assembly GCA_004024625.1. Lineage (NCBI taxonomy): Eukaryota > Metazoa > Chordata > Mammalia > Carnivora > Mustelidae > Mellivora > Mellivora capensis. The sequence continues at coordinate 30,323 of PISX010022920.1, forward strand.
AAAATATATCTTTTTTGCCCTTGCTTCCATTGCCTTTGGCAATGTTCCTAGGAAGATGTAGCTGCGGCTGAGGTCGAAAAGGTTGCTGCCTGCGTTCTCCTCAAGGATTTTGATGGATTCCTTTCTCACATTGATTCGGGTCTAAAATGAGTTTCTTGTAGGCAACATATTGATGGGTTTTGTTTTTTTATCCATTCTGATACCCTGTGTCTTTTGATTGGGGCATTTAGCCCGTTAACATTCAGGGTAACTATTGAGAGATATGAATTTAGTGCCATTGTATTGCCTGTAACGTGGCTGTTACTATATATTGTCTCTGTTCCTTTCTGATCTACTATTTTTAGGCTCT
>PISX010022921.1:0-30781 GCA_004024625.1 Mellivora capensis
TACAGTATTGATTAATTGTATCATGGTCTCCCTGATCTTTATTTCTTAATGTGTACATCTTGGTTTTTAGTGCCAGACATTTCTTCTTTGAAAACAGAATGTATTACTAAATGTCTCCCCTTGGTTCATGTGATAAACAGGTAATAAAGTAGTTCTAGGGATTTCAAAAATGGAGAGTCCTAGGTATCCACTATAAAAAAATATGTATATTGAAAAAAATGTGTTGGTAATGATTCCCAATGTTCAGAAGAAGACTAACGGTAGGCAGTGGATGTTTAGAAATCACAAACAAATTTTCTCAGCCGGGCTTGTTAACTTGCTCTCAGTTTGCCAGGCTCTCTTTTCTCCCACAGACTGATAGACTGAAAGTCCAACAGATAAAATCATTTTGCAATACAGAAGCAATCACACCAACATTGTGCCAGATAATAGCCCTGTTTAAGTCTGCAGGTGGGGTAGTTTATTGACGGTAAACTCCTAGAGCCTATGCACAAATATTGGCAGGCAGGTAAGCAACTAACAGTTGGAAAAGGTAGGCAAATAGATGAAGTAGAATCAGAGTCTGCAAAAAAGCCCCTCATTGCATGGCCATGTAAGTGGAGACTATTTTTCTTTATTCCTTTGCTTTTACCTACAGAATAGTCACTCATTCATTCTTTCTCCAGTGATTGCTTCTGGCCACGCCTTTGGTCTACACCAGTGGTTTTCAATCCTGGCTGCACATTAGAATCACCATGGAGGTTCTGAAAGATATGGATACCTGAGTGACACCTCCAGAGAGCCTCATTTATTTGAGTGGAGAGGGGGCCAGGACTTGGTGAGTTCTAAAACTCTCAAGGTGACTCTAATGTGGAGTCAGCACTGAACAGCACTGGTCCTATCAGTTTCGTTGCAGTGTAGCAGTTCTTGGGTCTAGAGAAGTGACTCAACCTTTGCGGTGTATTAAAATCACCTGCACAGCTTTTAACAATACCTATGTCCAGGGCCCACCTGTGACCAATTGATTCAGAACCTTTGGAGTTGGAACCCAGGAATTGTTATTTTAGAAACAACTCCTTAGATGGTTCAGCTGTGCAGCCAAGGGGAGGAATCACTGATGCAGAATGGCATGGTGTTGTGTAGGAGAACAGTCCAGGTGTGAGAAATACCTAACCATGGAGAGATGTATTCTGAGGGCATAACTGGCTCTATCATAGATGAAAAGAAACATCCCTAGCACCTAACAAAATATGAAGAATTAAACCGAGTTCCCTAGTTTGCAGTACAAGAAGCTGGGTTTTTTATGACCTTGAATGGGCACCTGACCCCTGTGGGGAGAATGAGAGAGTTGGAAAAGGTAGGCAAATAGATGAGGTAGAATCAGAGTCTGCAAAAAAGCCCCTCATTGCATGGCCATGTAAGTGGAGACTATTTTTCTTTATTCCTTTGCTTTTACCTACAGAATAGTCACTGGCTCTCAGTAGAGGGAATAAGCTCTCAGTAGAGGGAATCCCGCTGGTGTGATTTCCCTGGAGTGACTACATCAGGGAAAGGAATGATTGGGGGCTCTGAATCTGGGGGTTTCTACTGGCAAGCATTCACCTCTTACACCCTCCCTTCTTCACTCTTCTCCCCTTCTGGAAGATCACTGGCTACTCAAAGCTCCTGGTGACCCTTGTCACAGCTGACCCAAGCCAGCTCTTCCCAGAAGTACCTAAGTCAAAGCAGTGGCAATCATGGTAAACTCGGCTCATTACAGCGTTAATAACCATCACCCCTCATCAAAGGGGTTTTCAAACATCTGTGTGTCGATATAGGCATTCCTGTCAAGCTGGTTTGACATGCAAGGTCCTGGCTGCCCATCTCATAGATTCTGGCTCAGTCAATCTGCAAGGGCATGCTGGAATTTAGATCTCTCAATGAGTGTGCCAAGCAGTTCCAGTGGCCTTGGTTCTTGAGCAAAGAAAGTGAGTAGCAACTGTGCATTGTTGACCTTTAGAGGAGAAAGAGTGACAACCCAAATGAAGATCTGACTTCCTCCCTGACACCACATTCACTTATCATCCTAATATCTAGCTGTTTCTCCAGAAACCAGGGTTTGAGCTGTATCTATTGTGTATTTCTGTTACTTTTGCGGGTGTCATAAGTTGTAAGCCATTAATGATGTAAGTATATAATAGGTACTTGTCCCCAGTCCCCCAATTTCTTTATAATGAAGCCTTTCCTTGAAAGTATGCTTGGACAAACTATGTAAAGACCTCCATAAAGTTCTAATAAAGCACAAAGGCCAGAGCAATAATGCAATTTTCTCTAAGGCATGGGACTCCCAAGCATAGTAGACAGATGCCTTGCAGAAAACCACATTTCCTCTCCTACCTTTCCTGTCCTGGTCCCTATAGCTGGCCCTCGACCTGGCTATCATAAATGACTAATCCCTTATATGTAGATTTCAAAGATGTTTAGGGTGAGAATACAGTCTGGGGTATTCTTTGATACATGATATTTGCCCCCTTCAGTCCATGCTGAAAGCCTTTCCTGTAGATGTCAAATGTATCTGTGGTTGGGCTCTCCTAAACATGAGTCAGGTCTGAGGAAATTGAGTGAAATGTCTCCAAAATGGAGATGATAATTTTTATGGACATGTATATTCATATGTGGACAATAAACCAGATTCACCCCTTTTGGAGAGTAACGCAGTAATTATAGGTTCATGTTTCCTCTTCTCAATGATCCAGCAATACAGGAATATAGGAATCACCTAATTTATTCATGAGAAAACGGAAGTGCAGAGAGGAAGGTAACTTGTCCAGTGACACACAGGTGATTAGTGATGAAGTCATGATTCGAACCCAGATTCACCTGAACACGAGCCTGGGCTCTCTCTGCAACACCTTCTCTGGAGACTACCCTGAATGAATGGCAGTAGTGGAAACAAGGCCATTCTCATCCTGCTCCTGCCACACCTAGGGGTGCAAGTTACAATGAGTCCTTTATGAGGGCTCAAAGTCTGAATACCTCATCTATCTTCTACCTGAGACATCCTCCTTTATATTTCCTTTAATTTTGAGCTTTATGGATGCATGTTTGCATTGGAAGAAAGGATTCTACAGCTAAAATAAAGTCCCTAAACTACAAGACTAGATGATTCCTAGGTGGTCCCGTGCTCCCTCCCAGCACCTTGGTTTGAAAATTATAGCTTTCAGAATTGACTCTGAGGCCCCAGATAGAGAAATAGAAATCCTCTTTGCCATGATCCAGAAGGTGACTCTTCTTCTTCTTCTCATCTCTGACCTCTCATGACCAGCTTACAGATGACAGAGGGAAAGTGCTCATGGTTAGGTGTGGTCATAATAGGTACCACACTGTGATCTATCAGCACAGGAAAACAGAAGTAGAAACTCTCATGTGGAGAATTCACAAGAAGACAATCATATTTAAATGGGTTAAATTCCCCTTTTTCGTAGGACGTAGGTGAAGATGCATGAGATGGAATTCAGGGGTGTAATCTGTCTCACTTTATCAATCCTGTTTTTCCTCTTGAGCCTTATAATTTATAAACACTGCTTGCAGATCTGCCACATCAGCATCACCTAGGAGCTGGTTAGACATGCAGGACCTTGAGTCTATACTAGACATACGGAGTCAACATTTTCATATTAAAGATTCCCATGAAATCTGTGTACACATTAAGGTATGAGAATTCTTGCTCTTGAGTAATACTGAAAACCACAAGAATGTCAGATCAGAAACCTGTGATAGAGGAAGAGAGTGGTAGAAGATTTGTCTCAGATACCTGATGGTCCACAAAACCCAAGTGAAAATGTATTGTGAAGCTCAGCAGTCATGATCGATTCTACCGTAAAATATAATTCCCCTCCTTTCTGCCTCTACTTTGGTGATTTTAACTCATAGGCAGACACTTGTTGGAATGGCCAGGTTGGTTGTTATGATTGGAACCCTATGTTGGGATATAAGGGGCAGCTCAGCAAGGAAGCAGAGACATTTGCTACTGGTTAGGGTGAGGGGACAGGGGATTCTCCTGGCTGTCAGTTACTTCACGGTGTCTGAACAATAAATTTGGTAAGATCTTGCCTGAACCTGCAGAAAGTCTGCCTGTTTAGTTTAGAACTAAATCACATAGGGATGTACTTCCATGAAGGCTGAAGGTCCTTAGTACCTGCAGCTGAGCCAGACTGAGGATGGCTAGGGCTGACACTAGTCTACGGTGGGCACTAGTCTTGGGCTTTATGTTGCTGCTTTAGGAAGAAGAAATCATACTGTTTTGCTATAACAGACACTCCACCTCTCAGTAATTGAAGCTTATTTCTTGCTCATGTCAGAGTCAAATGTGGATCAGGCGGCTACCCCAAGCCTCACGTGAAGAACCTAGACTGCTTCTTCTCTATGGCTCTGCCATCTTGTGACTTCAGGTCACCTTGACCTCATTCAGAACTGAAGCAAGGATTGTGAAGGATGCTTTCATGGGCCAGGCCTGAACTGGACCCATTGATTCTACCCATCACCTAGAATTTGATCACCAGGCCCTACCAAAGGGCCTACCACAGGACAGCCTAGGAAATATTGCAGAGAAGAAATAGATTGAGTGGCCACCCAGCAGAATCTGACATTGTCTGTGTACGTAGAGAAATCAGTACTGCCACACTCATTGGGAAAGTGATGAAAAAAGTCCCCTCCTTGTCCGGTGTTTCTTTAGGTGAAACTCATTTGTCTGAGATAAATGTATTTTTATGCATGTGTTCTATGTAAGTGAGTGTGGGGAATACAAATCTGACAATGTCTTAGAATTGATGGGCAGAGATTGCATACCGGTGAGTTCATCTGAAGACCATAAGGAGGAATTAGGGATCCTGGAAGAGTCCCATATGCCCCCTTGACAGGGCCCTGAAGATCAAGAGGCTGCACAGCAGGTGGGTACTTCTTAAGAAGATCACATTTGTGTGTAAATGGTGGAAGGAAGGGGGAAGGAGGGGGAAGAGAAGAGAGGAAAGACGGTTTTTACCTGCTTGTTGGTGCCACATGCTTCCCAGGAAGGATCCTAGTTGTTGAATCAGGCTGGCTCAAGTTTTGACTCCTTGTTTTCCTTCCTGGCTGTCAAGTGTGACTTCAGTCTTGTGATTTCTGTCTATCTGCTGGCTCTGTACCTTCCTCCACCTTTTCCCGATCAGGCATGCCTGCTCTCCTATGAAGAGCCACAGTTAATGTCTCCCCCAGCTCTGTCCTGCGACTATCTCTTGTTCTTCTACTCCTTGATTTCTCCCCGAATTTTTCATTTTTCACATATTGACCAACTTCATGGCAGAAGGAAGGAAACCAGTCCTCACTGAGTGCCCCATCATGTACCTGGGACAATGAAACTGGCATAATTGTCCAATCAGCCATTAACGTAGGTACTAATAATCCCAACATTAAGATGAACATAGAAAAACGATAACGACAACAACAAAACCCTGATGCTGAGAAAGGGTAAATAATCTTTCTATGGCCCCACTTCCAGTAAGTTCTGGAGTAAAACTCGCAGAATGCCTGACTCCAGAGACTGGCCTGTCTATTCCAGCTCAGACCAGCCTGCGTGGACCCTCATTATCGCAGAATGTTTGTCTCCATCGGTGACACATTTGAAGTTCAGTTCTGGTCTCGAGGAACCTTCTCAGCTTTCTTCAAAATGTGGTAGAATCTGGACCTAAACTGAGGCAAAAACTATGACCCTCTTGAGAGTCAGAGAAGAAGTTCAAACTCAGGCATAAGAGCTAGAAGGAAGAGGCAGAGCCTATATCTTTTGCTTCTTCTAACCTCGTGATTTGTCTGTGGGAAGCACTTAATAATCATTTTTCAGTGAATGAAAACCCAAATCCCTGAAATAGTAGCCGGGGGGCTGACCAGAGGTGAAAACACCTGTTTGGGGTCCTCTTAGTGACCTTCCCTGAAGCAGTGGCAACCAGAGACAAGGAACCTCATGGCAAGGTCATTGCTTTTGAGAAGCAGTATGCCCTAAACCCTTCCGTGTGCTGCCTTGTGGCACGGAAATGGACAGAGAAGAGGTGTGCTGAGAAAAGCATATGAGTTGGGAGAGATACAGGTAGGCTTGCATCTGGGCTCCTCTGCTTACAAATGGTATGACTTTGAGTAGGTCCCAGAGCGGATCTGAGCCTCAGTTCCCTTATTTTTACATTTTGATTGAGTAACAATACATTGCAAAGGCTATTGTGTGGAGTGTGTGTGTGTGTGTGTGTGCATGTGTGTATGTTGGTGAAGATCAAGCTCTCAATAAATTGTAGCTATTATCTTTATTCTAAGCAGATATAGTTTCTGCCCTGTAGAAATGTGTGCTTTGAATCAGCTAATATTTACTCTGATTCCTTATTGAAATGATAAATGACAACGATTGGACAGGGTCAGCTTTACGTGTAGTAGGAGCGAGTATAATCTAAGGCTTTGCTCCTCAGAGTGTGGTCCATGGACCAGCAGGATTGGCATCACCTGGGAGCTTAGAAGAAAGGTAGACTCTCAGCACCCCCTTCCCTGCCCCAGACCTCTGAACCAGAATCTGTGTTTTAACAAGTTCTCTGAGGAATCTGTATACACGTTAAAGGCCCTGGCATGATCTGCAAATCTTCCATCCACATCTTCCAATTGTAAAAAGCATAATTCTTAATTCGTAGCTCAACCCGAGGAAATGTTGTCATTTTTCTCCTTTTCTCTTTGGAGCAGGTGTGCTTGTCATGCACTGTGCTGAGGAACATCCTATGGGTTCTCTCCCATTCTGCGAAGGGGTAGCCACTGTGTGTGATGCTTATTCTCGGTCTGGCAGAGCTATGGGGAGAGAAGCTCCCAGCTCGCATCTACTTTTGACCTTGATCTAATTTGGTGGCTTATGGCTGGAGTGTGTGACCGGTGCTGCTGAGTCAGGGCATGTAGGGGAGGGGACAGGGGCGTGTGTCTGCTGGTGGTGGCATCTGCAGTTGTGACCTGTGGCCTCCATGGAGCACAGTGCAATGGTTGCCATGGTAACGGCAGTGCTTGGCCAGGGGTGACTAGTTGAGCCGTATGAACTGGACCAATGGCTCCTCCCCAGTGTCCTCTTGTCGCTGACACAGCAGGACAAGTGTGGTTTTGCTCCGCCCACATGGGAATTTGACAGAAAGGCAGTAAGCCCTCTTGTTGCTTGTTTTGCCATATGCCCTTCGCTCTGGGGAAAACCAAGAGATCCAAGAAATTGCAATGAAAGAAATTAATGTGAAATTGAGAGTATTCTGTGCTAAGAATGAATATGGAGCACATACACGGAACATGGAGCATATACAGTACACAGGAACTAAAGGCAGAAAGGGATGGACCCTCCACCTTGCTCCCAGACCTAATCAAAATGAAAACTCAAGGGGCTGAGGTCGCCTCCTCCAAGCCCTTTCTTTTCAGATGACACGTCTAAAGTCCAGAAAGTGTCAGCAATTTGCTCAACGTCACACAGCAATGGACTAATTAAATAAACTATGATCTTTAGAAGCCTAAGAAGGGCTGATTCTAGAGCTCAGAGTTCCTTATTCCTAGTACAGTGCTCTTTCCAGCAACACATACAGCCTCTTCGACTTATTATTGATGTTCTTCAAGTCTCCATTTTTCCCAAGCTGAAGAGAATAACATCACCTATCCCAGGCTGGCTGGTGGAGTGGTCCAGAGGAAGAGTTGTGCTTAGATTCCAGCCCTAGTTCTGATACTTACTAACAGTGGCAGTGGGTCAAGTTCTCATCCTGCCCTGAGTCTATAGCTATAAAACAGAAATAATAAAAACAATAGCATCCAACTTACATGGGTGTGGAGATCACCTATGTGAAATGCCTGGCATAGTTGGTGTTCAGTAAATGTTAGTTTTCATTCCTGCCCTATCCTTGGAGTAGAAGGGGCTTCCCCTTTATGTACCTGACCTAATTACTATAGAAAATCTGTAATATCAAATGAACTGCATATTAAATGCATGTCATTAGTGTGTGCTTTTGGACAATGATGGAGTGCAAGGCAAGCAGCAAATGGGTCATAACCTCTAAACCTCCAGCAGTCTGGGTTCCAATGTAATAATAGCTGGTACTTGAAACCACAATGATAAAGCAATACGAAAATGTACCAACAGTTCTGAGAGGTGTGAATAGAATATATTGAATTTGAGTCAAAGAGAATTATTCTACCATTATATGAAAGGACTAGCAGAGTCTCATTTAGAATATCATTTTCAATTCTTATCACTTTGGTGTAAAAAGGATGTTGTAGCAATGAAGAAGGTAAAGCGAAAGCAGTGAAAATCATTCAGGGACTCGGGGAACTTGGTCATATGGAAAAGTCGAAGGATCCAGGCTTTTGTTGATTAAAAAAGAGAAATACACAGATGCCATAGGGGCGTGGGCAACCCTTTGGAGAACATGAAGAGTCGCTACGCCAATGCTACTGCATTTGTGCTTACGCGAGAAGGGATAATGTAGGGGGCAGAAATTGGGTTTTGTGCAACAGAGAGGCAAATTCCCAAAGATTCTGGGGGTTTATGTACATGATAGATCAGTTTCCCTGGGGCCGCCACACAAAGTACCACAAGTTGGGTGATGGAAAACAAGAGAAATTTATTCTCTCATTGTCTGGGGGACTAGAAGTCCAAAATCAAGGTGTTGGCAGGGCCAGGAGCTCTCTGAAAGATCTAAGGTAGAATCCTCCCATGCTCTTCCAGCTTTGGCCTCTGCTGGCCATTCTTGGTGCTCCCTGTGTGACACCTGCTGCACTTTGGTCTCTGCCTCCATCTTCATGGTGTGTGTGTGTATGTGTTTGCTTCTTAAAAGGACACCAGTCATATTGGATTAAGGGCCCACCCAACTCTGGTATGACCTCACCTTAGCTAATTATATCTAGTTATATCTAATTACATCACCGTGTCTGCAAATAAGATCACATTCAGAGTTTCTGGGCGTTAAGACTTGAACATATATTTTAGGGGGATGCATTTGAACCTACAACGCATAGAGATAATTCACTGAGTTTTCTATTGAAAATTACCTTCACTACCAGGAAGGTAACCATAGAGATTTCTGATGATAGGGTTGTTATTATTATTGTTATTAATTATTGTGAAACTTTAAAAATATTTTCACTTTAAAAATTGTTGTAAAAACCACGAAGCAGAGATTTTACCATCTTAACCATTTTGGGGTATATAGTACAGTAGTGTTACCGCATGTCAGCCCCCAGGGTTTTTGAGGGCCATGAGGGAGAAGGCTTTAAAATGTACCCAGTCAGGCATAGAAAATGTGGGCAAGAAACCAGCTAACTTGACTCCAGCCAATGGAACATCCCTGTTTGGTGAGTATTGATTTTGAAAGTTGGAGATTGGGCAAGAAAACACTCATCTGGGGCTTAAAAAGGAGAGTTGGCAAGAATGAAAGTTGAAATACACTGAGCGGAGAGTAGAGTTGGGGATATTTGGCTGCAAGCCCAAAAGTAGAATTGATGCTGAAAGCAGCAGAAGCCTCCTGGCCTGCTCATTCTCTCAGCTCTGGAAGCTTCCCCTCGGTTGGTTGGGACTTCTCCCACACCAGTGGTGCATGCAGCGTGCCACCAAGGAGGGTAGGAGAAGGAAATGGAACCCTCTATAGATCTCAGACCTGCTTCAGGACTTCCTGCTCTGGTCAGGGTTGGGGGACAGAGGAGCAGGGCTGTGGGGGAGGGGACAAGGTCAAGAGGACAAGGCCAAGAATGACACTGGTACTTTCTGTCTGCTTGTCCCCACCTATTCTCCTTTCCACCGAATGAGAAAACTGGTCACCCTTTTCCAGAGAAAGGGAAAGGGGAGGGTAGAGGAAGAAAACCATTACTCTGACTTGCCCCCACTCCTCTCTTCTTTCATGTATTATAATGATAACTGGGCTTCAGGAGGCAGCCATGACTATCTCATGAATTAGTTTTGAAGGCTGTCCAGAAGCAGGTACCATGCTCTGTGTTGGGATGCAAAGGTGACTAGTTACCTTTCAGAGTGCCTAGCCACCTTCCAAGACAGAGTAGTAAATATCTGAATGGGAGAGGGTCCACTGCCGGGAAGCCCAAGAGGGGTGAAGTCCATCTGGAGAATGAACGTTACCTAAGCAGGGTCCTGAGGTGTGAGTAGGAGCAACCAGGTGAAAGCTGAGGGGAGAAGCGTGTCCTGGTGTGAAGGGTGAGTGGGTGTGCCTGCTGTGCAAAGGGTGGGGTGTGGGACCCCAGTGGACAGCGGGGAACCCTGAGGTGCAGGGATGAAGTTCCATGGCTCTATCAAGAGGGCCATTCTGCAATATATTCAGAGAAAGACTTTGGTTAAGAGGAAAAAACAGAAAAAAAAAAAAAAAAGGCTGTTCTAGTATGTTACCTAGTGGTAGGTAAACTCTTAGCCCAGAATTATAGACTAAATGTATTCCCTCAAAATTCATATGCTGAAGCCCTAACCCCTGATGTTATGGAATTTGGAGGTGGGGCCTTTGGGAGGTAATTAGGTTTAGGTGAAATTCTTTTTTTTTTCCCCCAAGATTTATTTATTTATTTCAGAAAGAGAGCCCGCGAGAATGAGGGAATGAGAGTGGGGCAAGGGGCAGAGGGAAAGAGGATATTGAAGCAGTCTCCTGTCGAGCAGCAGAATCCCGATGTGGGGCTTGATCTCACAGTGAGATCACGACCTAAGCTGAAATCAAGAGTCAGATGCTCAATCCACTAAGCCACCCAGGCGCCCCCGGTTTCGGTGAGATCTCAATGGAACTCGTGTTCTTAAAAGAAGAGGTAGAGACACCAGTGGACTCTCTGTCTCTCTCTGATATTTGAGGACACAGAGAAGGTGTCTGTCTGCAAGCCAGGAGGAGGGCTCTCCACCAGAAACAGAACCGAACTTTTTGATCTTAGACTTCTCAGCCTCCAAGATGGTGAGCAGTAATGTGTTTAAACCGCCCCGTCGATGGTATTTTGTTACAGCAGCCTGAGTGGGCTAATCCACAGTTTGTGGTTGGGTTTAGTATAGAGCTCAGGTTGTAACTGAGAGTGCACACATCTGTCTGAGCAGAGGGAAGAAGCCCCTTCACATCCGTAGCACCGAAACCCTATAGCTTTGAACCTCATCTGAACGTTTCCAAGTCCCCCTGCCCTGCCCTTTACTGCACACGTCCGTATCTCTGCATCCCTCTGTGCTCTGGGTCCAAAGTCAGACCTGCATTTCCTGTCACTGGAATCCACTCCTCCGTCCTCACCATAGCAGCTCCTGGAAGGCCAGGTCAGATCTATAATACTAATGGTCTGGAACCCTTTTATGGAACAAGATGGGGGGTGGTCCGACGAGCCTTCCCATCTCCTCCTCCTGCTCTCCGCCCCTCTCCCCTTCCGTCAGTTCTGAGTCGTCAGAGCTCCTCAATGACCCGTCAATGACAACCCTGCACACCTCATCTCAAAGCTCATACACAAGGGGCTGGCGCTATCTTTTCAAACCCTAACCAGAGAAGGGGCTCGAGGATTGTAAATGAGCCTTTCCTACAGTGTGCATGAGAGCTAACCTCGCTTTCAGAAGCAGCCTCAAGCCAAAATAACTCTTGGCTGCCTGGAGCCATGATTTCCCGGTGTGTTGTTGACAGTGAACACATCAGTGCACAGCACTTGCTGACATCAGGAGATGTAAATGTGCAGGGAGAGGCAGGCCAGGAGGCAGCTAACCGGGGAGCTTAGAGCAGGGCAGATAATAGTGCAGCGTAGTGAATTATTTTTACGTGGATAATTAATACTCGAGAAACAATGCAGCGACAGAGAGCCTCCCACGAGAGAACATTGTCAGTCTCCTTATTCATTTATTCTTTTCTAACCAAATTGATGGGCTAGTCGGCCGCCTTTCTAGATCCACACAGATGATGAAACTGCAAACAAGTTTCATTTAAATAATGGGCAAATCTTCCAATTAGTCAAAGCCTAATCCTCGTGCCTTAAAAATGACAAACTGCTCTTACCACCGCCTCTGTTTGTTGAAAAGATAAAAAAGGGGGGAAAAAAACCAAATGAAAACATTGATTGAAAAAAATTTAAGATGCACAGATTCTATTGCACATTAATCTAGGGGGAGCTTTACAAAGTCAATAATTGCCATAAAGATTCATTGGTCAACATTTAAGACCTAATTAAAAAAAAATATATTTTTGATGGTTTTATTCCTAGAGCCTATGCATTTGGATTATCAGAATATTTTAATTTCTCTGTAAAACCAAAGAGGAGGTTTCAATAAAGGAACAGGTGTAGCCAATATAAATGAGTAGACATTTAAAAATAAGTACTTTAAAATGAACTTATTATCTATATGTTTAAATATTTCAGTTGCTGACGAAGATGAAATGAATCTTCTACTGGATAACTATTTGAATTCTGGTTTAGAAATCATTCCTAAATGTGCAAGAACAAATCACCTTCAATGGGTCCCTTCATTATTTCTTTGTCTATCCAGCAAGCAGTTGTTTAACACCAGGGAAGGAGCAGGCCCTCTGCAAGAAGCCGGTTAGCCACAACAAGGGCGTCTTCAAGGAGAATGGTATGTAACTAAGCACCTGTTGTACCCATCAGTGGCCAGTTCTCTAACTTGGTGTGGTCTTCAAATTGGGATGTACATGAGACTCGCCAGAGATCTTGTTAAAGTGCTGATTCTGAGTTAGTTGGTCTGGAACAGGGCCCAAGCCTCTGCATTCCTAACCTGCTCCCAAGGGATTCTGGGGTCCACTCTTGGAGGACAAGGTCCTAAAAGAGCCACAGGAGATTGTTGGGGAAAGGAAGAGTGCACCTCAGCATGTGGCGCAGAGCGTGGGTGGTACAGGGATCAGGAAACAGCTTCCCCTTCCCCACCCCAGGAACAGATGTCTGATGTGGAGGTGGTGAAGAAGGGAGGGGAAGGAAGGCTCTTTGGGATCCCAGTGGGAAAAGAGGTGGTGCCTCACACTGTGGCCTCAGTCTCAGAGGTCAAAGATGGCTTGTGTTTGGAAAACTGCAATTAGCTTGATCCGGCTGGAATGTAACTCTTTGACTTACCCATTACATAGGCCACGGAGCTCTCTCCCGTCCGTTTGCCTTGGCCCCTACCTGAGCAGTAGGAATACGTCCTTTCTCGAGCTAGTAGGACTTGGTTTCCAGTCACTGTGAACTGAAAAACTCCTGATAAGGTGGGTGCACTGTGGGGAGTGTCAGGGCATGAGGTTGGTGAGTGGTCAGGGGCTGCACAAAGTGTACTGAGTTCACCTTAACGTTGTTAGGATGAGCTCAGAGGTTTAAACGCCTTACACGGTACTGGTGCTACATTTTGTGTATGTGTGCAGTTGAGTTTCAGCTTCAACCCCAGAGAATATAAGTTTCACTTGTGTTTCACTTGAATGTAAGAGTCTACTGATCCCTTTAGAGGGTAATGGTTACAAGTGAGCAGCTGGAGGGTAACCTGTGCCATGGAAAGACTGTGCCACAGAGCAACTTGGCTGTTTCATCTCTTACGTTGGTATCATTTTCCCTATTTGTGATGTCTATTTTATTTATGAAACTTTCCACCCAAAAGTTACAACCTTTGACATGCTTTCACTGACAACCTCCTACAGAGTTTCTTGTCTCTGGGCCCTGCTTGTTCCCCTCCATTTACACTGGGTCAGTGTAAATTTTCCTGCAATACTGTTTTTTTTTGTTTCTTTTTTAAAGATTTATTTATTTATTTATTTATTTATTTATTATTTATCAAGAACACTTGAGTAGTACAAGTGGGAGGGCGGGGCATAGGGAGAAAGAGAAGGAAAGAAGCAGATTTCCCGCTGAGCATGAGCCAGACACTGGGCTTGATCCCAGGACCCCAAGATCATGACCCAAGCTGAAATCAAGTCAGACATTCAACTGACTGAGCCACCCAGGTGCTCCACTGTTTTACTTTGCCTATCCTTCCCCCATGCCATGTCAAATTCTTAATTTCCCTCCACCCCTCTTCTACTCCTGACTGCTCTTAACTGCTACTAGTGAACATCTAATGAGAGCCTGCCATGTGGTTAGACATTCTGTGAAGCATTTTATACCCATGATCACATTAATTCTCATGGTCATCCTATGGAAATGATACTGTTATTATACCCATTTTATTGGCTGAGTATAATGAGGCATAGAGAGATAATAGTGCCCACCCCAAATCATAGGGCATCCATGATCATACCAAAACATGGCAGGACCAGAATTCAATTCGAGTTCGGGTCACTTGCTCTCCAGAATTGGTGTTCATAACCACTGACAATTCTATCTTCCATGTCATGCTCTTTTTTGCATACACAGTAATTTCTTTATAAAAAATCTTTCTTCTTCCTATTCAAACTTTGTCTCTCTTTGCCCTTTGAAGTGTGGCTTCCAAAGAGCCTTTCCAGATAACCATGCCATTCTGATCTTTCTTACATTCCATATCCCTTTGCTCTCTATGTGGCATTGGGGTTTTGTCCTGTACCCAAGCCACATTTGCTCCATAACTGAGCCTTGGATTTTCATTTGTGAATGTCTGCCTTTTCCCTTTTATTCTGCCTTTGATGATTTTCATACACACAAACTGCTTTCATGGGTGTGTGTCCAATACTTATCAGAGAAATGACTTATTTTTGTGATGTACTCTTGAGACTGATGTGTCCTCTTGCACTTATATGGGGGGAAGGTTTGGGGAAATTGAAATTTCTCCATATAAATTCATACCTCTAACTATACAAATTTCATCTATATAAATTTGCACTGCATGGGTTGATTTTCAACATGTGATGCACAGAACTTTCAGGGTCCCCAAGACTACTTAAGTGGGGGGAAGATTTGTGGGGTCAAACTATTTTCATAATAATATCAGATGTCATTTGCCTTTTTCATTGTTGTGATATTAGTGCTAATGGTACCAAAGCAATGATGGGAAAAACTGTTGGTGCCTCAGCAGGAATTCAGGCAGTGACCCCAAACCATGCTAGTATTTATTGAATTCCTTACCACAAAATGCTCACAGCAAAAAACAAACAGCAAAAAAATACAAAAACCAAATGCCAATTTCACATAAGAATGTTTTTGACACAGCACTAAAAATTATTTATTTTATTAGACCTCGTCCCTGGAGTATGCATCTTTTTAATACTTGATTTGAAAAAGCAGGAAGTACACATAAAACAGTTCTCTTTCATAGTGAGGTATAATGGTTGTCTGGAGGAAAAACAGGTATGTGATTGAGTTGTGAGCTGAATTAGCTTTTCCATGAAACACTCATTTTTCCCTAAAAATGTCTGACAGACAAACTAGTTATTCAAACTTGAATATTTGGCAGGCATTTTCTTTTAAAAATGAATGAAGGGAGCCTGTCACTTCTAGGAAAACAACTGACAGTATTTGTTGCCAATGATAAAATCTGAGCCTTCACAGAAAATTAGAATTTTGGAAAACTTGTATCTGCCACTATGAAGTTGACAGCTTCCCAATGCTTAAAGACATTTTTGATGATGTTAGTGGTGATATTAATGAATGTAATTTTTTTTATGTTATGTAATGACAGAGTCAACAATTGGAAGATTTGCATAAATTAATGAACCAATCTTTTCCAAATAATCAATGCAGGAGTAAAATATCTATTCAAAATGCAGAATAGATTAATACATTTTAATATAACCAAGTGGGGAAAAGTTCATCAATATAGTCCCAGATTCCATATCACAAATAACCTTTAAGAAACTACCACTGTTGAATTTTGGTATAGTATTGAAGAATATCCACCATTATCTGAAAAAGCTATAAAATTGCTCTTTTCCAACTAAGTAACTGTACCAGACTGCATTTTCTTCATATGCATCAACCAAAAATAAATATCTCAACAGATTAAATGCAGAAGCAGATATGAGTATTCAGCTGTGTTCTATTAAGCCAGATATTGAAAGAGATGTGCAAAACTACAAAACAATGTCATTCTTATCACTCCTCTCCATCTTAGAAAAGTTATTTTTCATAAAATTGTATTATATATGGCAATACATAATGGATTTTTGTTGTTTTTTTTTTAAATGAAGGAATAAATATTTAAAAATACTTATCATTTAAAAATTTTAATATATTAATCACTAAATACAATCACACGAATAAAAGCTATTTGGGGTTCTCTGTAAGTTTTAGGAGTTTGAGTGTCCTGAAATCAAATCTTTTAAGAATTATTGTTGTACCTGGTTTTGGAGACAGAGGTGGGAAAGGATAGATATCATTGTGTCCCCTACCTTCTATTCATAAACAAATGTCATTACCTTCTACATAGGTGCTCAAACCCCAAACCTAGAAACCATGCAGTGTTCCTCCCTGTCCCTCATCCTCCACATGAATCAATTACCTGGTCCTGTTGGCTACACTTGCTTCATGTAATAAAAATCCATCCACTTCTTGCCATCTCTCTCTCTCCATTCCACCATCAGGGGCAAGGTCATAAGAGGGAGGTGGTAGTAATAGTCCCCGGATTCTTTCGTGCCTCCCTGTGTCAAGCCCTGGAGTGGTTTTCCCCTTGGATGATTCTTCGCATGGCTGTGTGACTTACTTTGGCTAATGGGATGATAGCAAGCATGATGAAAAGCAGAGAATGGGAAGTCGCTTGTGTTTGGGAATTTTTCTCTTTGACTGTTTTTGGAATGCCAGGAGTACCATCACATGAAGAAGCCTGCATGACTAAAAATCTGTGGTTTGGTCTCCTTCATCACCTCCTCAACTTAGGCACTCCAGCTGACCATAGGTACACAATCTAACCCAGCGGAGTTCGGCAGAAGAACTTCCTGACTGAACCCAGCCCTTACTGACTCACAGAATTACATGTTAAATAAATGATTGTGTTTTAGCCTCTAAGTTTTGGGGACAGTTTTTTGACCAGCAAGAGGAGGCTGATGCACCACAAAACACAGTGTAATATAGTGCTGTGTTCTCCACAGTGCTGTATGCATGAACACAGGATTCACGAATATTAACAAAATACAGAGTTTGGGTTTTGTTGGATCAGAATCTCAGGACAAGCTGCCTGGGAATCTGTATTTAAGCAAACCCTTCAAAAGATTCTTATAATTAGGAGAAAAGAACACAAGCTTAGAATCAAATGGTACTTTTTTTTTTTTTAAAGATTTTGTTTATTTATCTGAGAAAGAGACTGAAAGCTTTAGCAGGGGGAGAGGCAGGGAGAGAATCTCAAGCAGACTCCTCACTCAATGTGGATCCTGACATAGGGCTGGATCTCACAACCCCAAGATCATGACCTGAGCTGAAATCAAGAGTAGTCAGATGCTTAACTGCCTGAACCACCCAGGCACTGGTTTTAAATTCTTCCCTGGGTCTTAATGGTTGAGTCACCTTATTCTCTTCCTCCCTCTTGCACTCACTCACTCACTCACTCACTCATGAATTCACTTAATAAACATTTAATGAGCACCTGGTATGTTTAGACACAGCTCTTGTAAAGCAATGAGCAAGTGAGTAAGGTGTCTGGTCTCATGGGGTTGAGGGGAGACATATAAATGAACAAAATAATTTCAGTTAAGGTAAATGCCATGTATGGGATGAAACATGATACATAAACCAGAATGACAGGATAGGTACTAAAGGGTGATTTTAGATTGGGTAGTGAGGAAAGACTTTTTTGTGAAGGTAGCTTTTGTGTTGAGGCTGAATGACAAGAGGATCCAGCCTAGACAACGTCACCAAAACATTGAGACAGAGGGAGCAGTACCAAGCCCCCAGCCTCAGTGAGTCTCGATTTCTTCATCTGTAAGACTGTAGGAGCTCGGTGGGGGTGTTGGGTTATGGAAGGGCATAGAGAATACAATGTGTACAGTGCTGATGTGTGGTTGCTGTTCAGTAGATGCTGTTTTCCTTCTCGCTGGGGGCAGGAGCTGAGATCATTTCCTCTTTCATTTATTCAACAAGTATTTATAGGTGTGATGTATTGAGGAAGTGAGGGTTTCTCTTCTCAAGGGACTTATAGTCTAGAAGGAAAGCTAAAGCAAGTATGTAACCGTAGGCAAGGTAGAAAGTGGGAAGTCCTTGTGAGTTACACCTGCTGTCAGCAGTTTTGCTGGGATCAAGAGGCAGTGAGACGGGATGGGAAGGAAGGAAAGATCTGAGATAGCACAATGTCCAAGACCTCTTTGGATAAGTCACCCTGGGGCTCTGCACAGCTGAGGGCACATGGGGATGTTGAGAAGGTGCCTGAAGGACCAAAGGTGATTGGAATGGTCTTGAAATGACTTTCACCTGCTTCTTAATTGTGCATGTTGTCTCCCTCCATTTCATCAATCCCTCAAGGTTCTCAGAATCATTTGCCAGAAGGTCAGAGTCTGTGTCAGGGACCAACATCTGTCAAGAGGGCACCCTGACTGCTTCTACTCTGTGCCTGCCCTGGTGCTCACCAGCCACTGCACAATCTAGTCCCAGCTGCTGGAGAACATGGGCTCCTTCACCTCATCATAAGGCAAAGGGGAGAAAAGAAGATGGGGCAAAGGAGAGTCCCCTTTCCTGCCAGGTGACAAAAATTTCAGCAGGTTAACAGGGCATGCTATGTGCTATTTATTTACATTTATAGCGTCATTTCTAGGGATTTGGGTATAATTAAAATTTTTACTATATAGCTGTGGACACTAAGGAAATATGTAATGAAAACCCTTCCCCTTTAGGTTTATTAAGGACAGAATTTTATTTTCAAGCTTCTAGATGACTTCATAAGCACAGAGCTGAAATCATGGGATGCTACAATGGACAACGGAGCTGATCGAATTAGTTCAACAATGGCTTTAGTAGGGCAAGGGAATCAGGAGTTTAATGGAATTGACGAGTACCTGAAATGGCAGCTTGGTGTTATTTAGAAATATGGCTGAGAACCAGCTCATTTAGAAATATGGCTGCTTCACCAGCTTGGTGAAGGCAGATTCTGAGCCACATGCTTTATTTATGTAATACAATATGGTTTTTTTTAGAGGGTTTGTTTATCTGATAGACCATCAGACAAAGGTGGAAAGGGTTTTGATAAGATGCTACAGTAACAGAAGAAACAATTTCATTAGAGATGCTAGAAGCAATAACAATGAAGCAAGTCTTGGTAGTATCATGAGCATTTTGGGTTTTGGAATCACCAAGAGTGGACGTCATTAATCCTTGAGATACTATGTGACTCTGAGCCAACCTCAAAGTTGTGAAAAATATTGCTGTTTCACAAACTCAATAAGACAACTCTATATGCATGGTTAGCATCATTAAACTGTGTGTTTGACCCTGTTGAAAATTACTATTTTACATTTTGTATAGCACTCATTATGGTGATTAGTAATAATAACACTTAAGCATCATGAGGTATCTTATTACAGTTGCTCTCACATTTGATATTCCCCTCCTTTGATTTATACTAATATTTTGTTCCATATATCTATATCGATATTTCTATCTATCTACCTATCTATTATCTATCTATCTACCTATCATCATCTATCTATCTTTCTATCTATATATCTTTCTAATCTACCTGGTTAAATTTCAGATGACTTTTTATTACCTAATTGTTCATGGAATGCTATTTTTTTCTCTTTTCTTTTTTTTTAAATTAACATATAATGTATTATTTGCTTTAGGGGTACAGGTCTGTGAACCATCGGGCTTACACAATTCACAGCCCTCACCATCGCACATACCCTCCCTGATGTCCATCACCCAGCTGCCCCAGCCCTCCCACCCCGCCTCCCCCCAGCAACCCTCAGTTTGTTTCCTGAGATTAAGAGTCTCTTATGGTTTGTCTCCCTCCTTGGTCCCATCTTGTTTCATTTTTCCCTCCCTTCCCCCCATGACCCCCCACCCTGCCTCTCAAATTCCTCATATCAGGGAGATCATATGACAATTGTCTTTCTCTGATTGACTTATTTTGCTCAGCATAATACCCTCTGGTTCCATCCATGTCTTTGCAAATGACAAGATTTTGTGTTTTTTTGATGGCTGCCTAGTCATGGAATGCTATTTTAAATAGAAAGCACCCTTCACATATGTCTCACCCAAATGAACAATGAAGGTTGGTGTGTATTTGGAAAGGAGGGAGCATTATTTAGAATTCAGAGATGAGTCAAAGTAAAAACAAGCAAACAAACAAAAAAAACCTCCTTGACATTCGTAGAAAATAATGAGCTATAGCTTTCAACTTTCAGAGCCCCCACACATGTAATCAAGCATAACACTGGGGAGAAAAGCATTTAACCAGCGAAACCACATGGCACGGGCAGGGTGGGGGTGGGGGCAATGCAGAATGGCCGTGTCACTAGCACTTTGCACTTGCACGGGTCCCTGCTACCACCTTGAACCCAAGAGCATCTGCTTGGAACGCAACAAAGCCCTCCTCGAGATTGAGATCTGACGCTGCCTCTAATAGCTATGTGGGATTTGAGGGAAGTCAATTCACATCTCTAAAATCTCATGTTCTTTCCCTTTAAAAAATGAAGAGATTGGACTAGCTCAGTAGTTTTCAAACTTGCTGTTGCTGTCAAAGGTTTTCTTACTTCCACTTACTCAGAAGTGCAAACAAACAGAATAGATACTGATGGGACAGGTCTGGCTAAAGGAAGGGGTGAATGACCCTGAAACTCTTCCAGTGACTGTTGAGGGCTCTGAGGAACACAGTTTGAAGATGCCAGGGCTAGTCAGGCTTTAGGATCCTAACTCCCCATTGAAAACAGGCATTGGTGACATGCCTTTTTACTATTTGCCGGGTGGTTGGCCTTGGAAACTTGTATGGTAACTAACCTTACCAGCCTAGTTATGCTCTATAATATTCAGGTTTTGATCCATGTTTTGTTTTTGTACAACAAAATAGAAAGCTTTGAAACAACAGACAGAAATATTGCGTGATACTTTTCCAGTTGTTGTTCTGACCTGCATATTAAAGCAGGGTAGTGTAATGCTGGGAAGAGCTTGGGCATGGGCCCAGGTAGACCTGGGGGTTTAAATCCTAGCTTGCTGCTGATTGATTTTGTGATGGGCCTGTTTCTTTATTTGTAAAATGGGCAGAGTAAAACCTACCTCAAAAGTTTGGGTGATAAACACATGTAAGAGCTTCTGGTAGGGAGCCCTGCATAAAATAATAATATAACAATAATAATAATAATAATAATAATAATTTCATTATTATTATTATTGTTTGGCCCAAACTTTTTGGAGTTGTCTTATTGTGCAGACACAAACAACTAAAACTGTTGTAATTTCTACTAAAAAAAAAAAATCACTTGTCCATATTTATCATACTAATAGGGCACCTGGGTGGCTCAGTTAAGTGTCCAACTCTTGGTTTTGGCTCACGTCGTGTTCTCAGGGTTGTGAGATTGAGCCCTGCATCAGGGTCCTCACATAGCAGGGAATCTGCTTGAGATTCTTTTCTCCACCTCTCTCTCTGCCTCTCCCATTGCTTGTGTGTGCGCTCACTCTCTCTCTCTCTCTCACAAATAAATAAATAAACAAATCTTTAAAAAAAGTGTTATCACCTCATACAAATGCCTCAATAAACACGGGAGAAAAACTAAATGAGAGAAGGATTTTTTTTTTTCATAGTAGATCTTTACTTTTCTTGAAACAGGTTTAGTTAATCTTTCATGTTCCTACTTTTTTCTAGATACACAGGTACATGAAATGTATCCATATCTTTGCTGCTACAAGAAAATCATTGGCCAGAGTATGAAAATAAAAGGCAACTCTCTCTGGTCTTGATAATAGGAGAGGCTGGAGGTGGGCCCCTTGAGGGGAAAACAGTCCTCAGGGGCAACCTTGCTCTGCCCCCGCCAGATATTATCACCTCTGAATTAGGGCCCAGTGTGGCTGGATGGTACAATTATTTGTTTATGTATGTATTTATTTTTGAGAGAGAGAGAGAGTGAGAGCAGGGGCAGGGCGAGCAGAGAGATTCTTTAGGAAGTCTCCATGCTCAGAGCCTCGACATGGGACTCGATCTCACATCCCCGAGATCATGACCTGAGCCAAATCAAGATCTGACCCTTAACCAACGGAAGTATCCAGGTGCCCCTAGATGGCACATGTTTTAAAAGGAGGTGGAAATCCAAAATTTTGTGTGGGAGTGCCTAGTTTTAAATGTTGCCTCTATTTTAAAGATGTGTAGGTAACAAGCAGACGATCCGTGGGCTGCTCAGTTTCAGCAGCTAGAAGCGGTTAGTAGAGCAGATGGGTGTCATGGTGTATTGGGCGTCATGGACACACTGGCCTGTCTGGCCCTCCCTTCTCTGCCCTTTGGGATTCCTAAGGTAGAAATGTAGATATGGGATAGTTCCTGAATGGGGAGCGTCAGCAGTGTCGGCAGGACAGGGTTTTGGCCTCTAATGTAGTCTGGTGGGTTCTCAGGCTGGAGGCCCAGTGGGCTCTCCCCGTCACCTGTCCTCCCCACTCTACTCCTCCCTGGTGCCCACTCCTCAGGGTCAAGTCCTGGGGACCAGACACTCCCGTATGCCTGCAGTGAGACAGAGAGGCTGAAGCCCAAGAATGCGCCGTCTATTTTTTCAGTTGGCCAGACAGCCCCTGCAAGGGTCCGGGGGTTGGGTTTAAGAAAGGGTTTAAGAAAGAATGAATTTGAAGAAAGAGTGTTTGCCTCCTTCAGAGGCGCAGCAACCCCACCCCCCAGTGCTTTCGGCCTGATCGGTACCTCCCGTGACTCTGAGCAATACGATGATTAGAGGCTTCTCCTTTCTGGGGGAGTGGGGTATGTGGGGAGAGCAGGGGACTCACAGGCAGATGGGTCGTAGGAGGATCCTGTGATGAAGAGTGAGGACATGTGTGACCTTGGGGTCATATTTTTCTTCAGCTTTTAAAGTCTTTTGGCCCATCTTGTCACTTCATAACTTTCAGTGTGTCAGAGCAACATTTCTTCCCCATCCCCATGTCTATGATCTTAGCCCAAAGGGTGGACATGTCATGCCTGGCATGGTTCCCCATGGCCTCGCTCCCTCGAAATTCCCCTTATTCAATGGCTGCTCTGGGCTTTCCACACCTGGGCCTCCTTCAACTCATCCTCTTGAGCTCACTCAGTGACAGGAGCCTCACGTTCCTCATTGTCACAAGCAAACACCCTCCTCTCTATTACCCCCCACCCACCCACCCCCAGTCTGACCCCATGCTCCTCTTCCAGGGTTTGTTTTGAGAATTCCTCATTGTGATGCTCTTGGTCTGAACAGGCAGATTTTCTCTCAAGGGGATGCTGATGTTGCTGAAGCCACCATGTTTCACGCTCCAAGGTCAAGGCTTCCATCCTCCACTCTTGACTTTGAGCAAGTGTCAGGAAGAAAGACTATGGCCACTAAATCTCTCATAAAGTAAAAAAGTTGGATGCCATATTTTAGAATTACTATAATTACAACAAAATATTTACATATGAGTCAGGACTAGAAAGAACTTTTAAAAATCATTTTAACTCTATTAGAAGGTAGAAATCAATAGGAAATTCTCTATTTTGTAACTTTTCTGGAATGTTCTTATATTGCTTTGAAAAGTACACTGAAACAAAAGGTAATGAGTTTCACTTTATGATTTTTTTAAAAAGATTTTATTTATTTGAGAAAGAGAAAGAGTGCCCAAGTCGGGGGCCAGGGGCAGAAGGAGAGACAGAAGCAGACTCCCTGCTGAGTAGAGAGCCTGACTTGGGTTCCATCCCAGGACCCTGGCTCATGACCTGAACCAAAGGCAGACACTTAACCAACTGGACCACCCAGGCACCCCATGAGTTTTAGTTTTTAATGTAGTTAAACTCTGGACCAATGAAGATTTCTAATAACCTCAATTTAAAATTCTCTTGTTTCATGAAATAGAGATAAAAATGTCAAGAAGAAAGGAAAGGATGATTAAGTTCGGACCCTTCCTGGGGCTGTCTGTAGCTCTCTGAAAACACAGTATTAACACATACAACCATAGATAATGCATATATTTTTTTAAAGATTTATTTATTTATTTATTTGTCAGAGAGAGAGAGAGAGAGAGAGAGTGAGCACAGGCAGACAGAGTGGCAGGCAGAGGCAGAGGGAAAAGCAGGCTCCCTGCCGAGCAAGGAGCCCGATGTGGGACTCGATCCCAGGATGCTGGGATCATGACCTGAGCCAAAGGCAGCCGCTTAACCAACTGAGTCACCCAGGCGTCCCGATAATGCATATTAATAAACGATGAGGGTGAAAATTTTTCAGTCTGTTGAATCCAGAACCCAGATGATGAATTGTCATTGTTTTAAGGAAGGGTATTATATTTCCCAAAAAACTTCTCTGCTTTTATTCATTTACTTTTACTTTTAATTTTTATATACGTATTTATTTATTTTACCAAGTCTGCTATTAGAGGTGAGCTTTCAAGGTTTATCCTTTCATTTTTTTTTTTTTTAAACACAGTAAGCCAACTTTTAAAAAAAGACAGAGAAGGAAAAAACCAGCCTCTGATAGATTGCCCAGTAGAGAATTATTTATATGAAAAATCCTGCCTAAGCATAATTTTTTGAGATGACATGTGCTTTGAAAATACAATGTGATTTCATCTTGAATGTAAAAGCAACTGTCTTTTTTTTTTTTTTTTTTTTTTTGCTGACACCAAGTGATACAGAACCTGCTGATGTAACAGGGATGGTAGTTGACTCAATCAATCTGAACACCTAAAAATCTATGGGTTATACCGTATACAGTATAGTACTGAGGCAAATATCGTTGATTTATGTAATTGGAAATTTGAGTAATATAATTTTAGTTAATTAGGTTTGGCTCTCCTGCCCAAGAGCCTGCCTCTCTGAGGAGTGGGAATTGGTCATGATTCTCATGGAGCTGCTGTTTCCTGCACCCCCGTCCCTTTGTGGAGTGCGATTTAGATCTATTAGCATTGTCTGTGTGGCCCACTGAGTGTGAGATGTGCAGTAAACTGAAAAGTGAGAAAGGGATCGGGTTTCAGGGATTATTCATGAATAAAACTCCAGCACGTGGCACTCAAGAAAAATAACACCAACAGATCAAAGCGGGCCCGCTGACCAGTACCCCGGGATTATTCATGCTCAGGCGGGTCCCATGCTTACCTCTGTATAAATGGCATTTTAGTTGTGTGTGATCTTTTCCTTTAGAAAGGATACTTTCTATGTTTCTATATTAGCTCCTTTCATGCAGAGAGACTGTGCTCAATAGATGTTTGTGGGATGAATGGATTTCCTCTCCAGGGAAGTCTATATGCTCCTGCGGGGAACACCTTTCTCAAAAGTTGCTTTCCTTACTTTACTTCTCATTCTAAATCCTCGGAGGTCCCACTTCACCCACTTCACCAGGTCCTCACTTAGCCTTTGAGGCTCTTTGCAGTTTGGCCTCACTTCTGACTTTCCAGCTTCATCACCTGCTCACTGGTACCCTGAATACCCCCTACTGTGCCTGATACCCAGCTATGCACAGGCTCTGCAGGAACTTGCTTCAAAAGGCCTGGGGAGGACATTTTCTCACCCTGTTCACCCCGCCTGACATCAGACACATCCTCCTTAATCCTTGCTGAGAGAAAAAGTGTGTGCGCACACTTGTGCACACTGGGTGGGGAGGGGGGGCAGAGGGAGATGGAGAATCCCAAGTAGTTTCCACGCTCAGTGCCGGGCCTAGAGCCTGACATGGGGCTCGATCCCACAACCCTTAGATCATGACCTGAGCTGAAATCAAGAGTCGGACGCTTCACTGACTGGGCCACCCAGGGTGCCCCAATGCTTGCTGCTTCTATGAAGCCTTCCCATAAACTTCCCACCCACAGTGGTCCACCCCAATCTATAAGTGGTCTCTAATGCCTTCCTTTAAAGTCACACCAGCAGCATCAAGACGATTCATTTTGCCCTTAATCCTTCACTTTTCCTTTGACAACTGTGTAATTGCTGTGGTCATGTATGAGTCATGTCATGTCGTGTTCTCAAGGGTAAGAGGCTTTATCATATTTTTGATCTCCAACAGAGCCCAGCACGGTGCTATGTACGTAGACACGTACCATGGGCTGAACTGTGTCTCCCTGAAATTCAGATGTCGAGGTCCTAATGATGAGTACCTCCGAATGTGACCTTATTTAGAAATGGACATTGCATATAGAATGTGTGGGCCCCTAAACCAATATGACTGGCGTCCTTATAAAAAAGGGAGATTTAGAGACAGAGACACATACATAGGGAAAATGCCACATGAACACAAAACAGATCAGGAATGCTAGGAGGTCAGTGTGAGGTACGGAACAGATTCTCAGAGCCCTCAGAGGGAATCAACTCTAACTATATTTTGATCTTGGATTTCTAGCCTCCAGAACTGAGACAATAAATACTTGTTTATCCAATTTCTGGTACTTTGTTAAGGCAGCTCTATAATATGCCATGCTTAATAAGCATTTATTAAATCATGATGAAAAGAGAGAAGGGGTCAAAGGGCTCACTGGGGGCTGTTTTATTTCTTAGAAAAGAACACATTTATTAGGACAACGTTTAAAAAAATAGACTTTTTTTTTTTTTTAGAGCAGTTTTAGGTTTGCAGCAGAATTGAGTGGAAGGTTCAGAGATTTCCCATACTCCCTGTCCCCACATGCAGGCAGCCTCCCCACTATCAATATCTGTAACAAGTGTTACGTTTGTTACAATGGATGAACCCACGCTGACACATCATTATCATCCGGTTCACTCTGGGTGTTGTACATGCTATGGGTGATGACAAATGAATAATTAAATGTATCCACCATTATAGTATGATGCTGAGTATTTTCACTGCTCTAAAAGTTCTCCCTACTTTATTTGTCCTTCCCCCAACTCCCATCAACCCATGGCAACCACTGATCTTTTTACCATCTCCACAGTTTTGTCTTTTCCAGAATGTCACATAATTGGAATCGTATAGTATGTAGCCTTTACATATTGGCTTACCCTAGAAAGTTTCTTCCATATCTTTTCATGGCTTGATAGCTCATTTCTTTTAGTGTTGAGTAATGTTCCATCGTCTGGATATACTACAGTTTATTCATTCACCTGCTGAAGAACATCTTGGTTACTTTCAAGTTTTAGAAATTATTAATAAAGTCACTTGCAGGTTTTGTGTGGACATAAGTTTCAAATCCTTTGGGTAAATACCAAGGAGTGTGATTGGTGGATTGTGTGGTAAGAGTATATTTACCATAAATGTTTACCAAGAGTACATTATATTTTTGTTAAAAAACTGCAAAACTGTCTTCCAAAGTGGCTGTACCATTTGGTATTCCTTCCCATCAGCAATGACAGAGAGTTCTTGCTGTGCACCCTTGTCATCATTTGGTGGCGTTAGGATTTTGGTCACCCTAATAGGTGTGCAGTGGTAACTCATTGTTGTTTTTGTTTGCATTTCCCAATGACTTTTTTTTTTTAAAGCAGGTTCCACCCTTACCATGGAGCCCAATATAGGGCTTGAACTCACAACCCTGAGATCAAAACCTGAGCTGAGATCGAGAGTCAAATGCTCAACTGACTAAGTCACCCAGGTAGCCCCCCAGTGACATATTTTGAGCAGTTTTTCATATGCTTAATTGACATCTCTTTATCTTCTTTGTCTAAATATCTTTTTAGGTCTTTTGCCCATTCTTCAATTGGGTTATTCATCTTCTTATTGTTTAGTTTTAAAAGCTCTTTGTATATTCTGGATAACAATCCTTTATCAGATATGTCTTTTACAAATATTTTTCCCCAGTCTGTGGCTTGTCTTCTCATTATCTTAACAGAGTCTTTTGCAGAGCCAAAGTTTTCATTTTATGAAGTTTAACTTATCAATTATCTCTTCCATAGATCCTGCCTTTGGTGTTGTACTTAAAAAGTCATTGCCATAGCCAAAGTCACTTGGATTTCTTTTTCTATGTTATATTCTAAGAGTTTCATTTTGAGTTAATTTGTGTGAGGAGCATAAGTTTGTTTGTTTGTTTGTTTGTTTGTTTTTCAAGGATGCCAAGCTGTTCCAGCACCATTTATTGAAAAGACTGCATTGTAGTAACTTTGCTCCTTTGTAAGACATCAGTTGACTATATTTATATGGGTCTATTTCTGGGCTCTCTGTTCTGTTCCATTCACCTGTTTGTGTATTCTTCCACGAATACCACACTGTCTCAATTACCTATAGCTTTAATGTAGTAAGTCTTGAAGTCAGAGACTGTCAGTCCTCCAACTTTGTTCTTCTCCTTCAATATTGTGTTGTCTATGCCTGATCTTTTGTCTTTCCATAAAAACGTTAGAATCAGTTTGTCCATATCCAGTCTCCTTATCACCTTAGGTGGAGTGTGAAGGCTCCAGGGGCCTAGAGTTCAGCTGGGTATTTCCCTTCCCCCAGGTCTGATAAAACCCCAATGTTTTAGGCTGTTTACATAGTTTCTCTTAAGGACAGAGAAATCTTCCTATTAAGGACAGAATGCTCCAGGATGTTTCTAAATCCTTCCTTCCCTTTGCGCCATGCCAGAAGCACAAGGTGTTTGTTTGTTTGTTTGTTTTTTCTCTGATAGTCACTGTAAGAACTTGGTCCATCTCCTGGAGGTAAAACCCACAGAAGTGTGGGGACCCCTAAGTCTGAGTCCCTCTAGAGTTTTTATGTCTCAGACTTGTCCACGCTGAGTCTCCAGCAATTTTTCAACTATAGTTTAGGTTTTCCTACTCTGGGACTCGCTCCTGTGAAGGTTTCTGCTCTGGTTAAGTTGTGATTATCTGTATCCTCCTGTCAATCTTTCCAGTTTTTGAGGCAGTGGTTTGCCCTGTGACCTCACTTCTTTGACTTGTTACCAAGAGTGACAACTTCCAAGCTCCTTAGATACTGGACCAGAAACCAGAAGTCCTGTGGAGTTTATTACATGCTGGAGTCACACATGGCTACTGTGGTTATGCATTTAAGGCAGAGATGAACTCGCTGTATTTTGAATATGATATAATTCCAAAATTATAATCCACTATTGGAGCTTCAATAGGAATTCATTACATGTAATAAAAGCTTGGATTAAAATATCAAAATAGGTTTCTCAGGTAAATTAATTGCTGCAAGAAGTGATCAAATTTAATTCATCAAAACAGAAGAAAAAATAAATTAGGCAAATTTAATCATTTATAATTCATTAAGAGCCAAGTGTGTATGTATGTGTGTGTGTTTATGTGTGTGTGTGTGTGTGTGTATATATATATATATATATGTATATATATATATAAAACATCATTCATTTTACCTTTTTCTGTTCCATTATGTGGCATTCAAAAATATCTCCATAAAAAAATGAGAACAGTATATTGATGTCATTAGGATCACACGGTCATCTAATAGCAGAGGTCCGGTTGGATCATTATGGTAAGGTGTATATTCTGATCTTCCTCTGGCTCTTACCCCCTTTTTTCATTCATAGCTCAAGAGTATAAATCTCATTTCACAGGACTTTCTCTTTAATAAATGGAAGAGAAACATCACTGCATATTTCACAGTAGCTGCATTTTTTTGAATTAGGTTGCTCTGAAAATTAATTGTTTCATCTTGTCGAGCTCCCATCCTGACTCTTTTAGAAATGGGAGCTATAGTTTATCTTCTTTGAAGTATTCCATCATTGTGCTTGTTTTGTTCAGGCAGTTTGAAAATGAAATATGACTTTAAAAATATTTTAATGTAGAATGTCTTTATTTCAGTCATGGAAACATTTAAGAGTAATATTAAACATGAAATAAACCGCAGTGTCCCAAATCTATATGAAAGTATAACTAATAACATAGACTAGTGGTGAGAGGATGACATTTGCATGTCAGGTGGTTTCCCATGCTGTTCTGGGCATGGCCTGGCTTTATAGGCATTATTATGTATTTACTATATAATAATCATATTTATAAACATATAGTTGCCAGTTTGGACTTTTATTATCTGTATTATTATTTTTGCCCATAGAATGACTATTGCCGACTCACTGATTAGGATTTTTCTTCTCATGGTGGGAACATCTGAGATAGGATTTATTTTGATGATACAGTTTATTAGTGTATTTGGAGGGCTTTAATCAAAGTGGATTGTGTGTGTGTGTGTGTGTGTGTGTGTATTTTTTTTTTAGTTTATAGGTTATGACTGTGATCCTTAGGAAGTGGAGAAATAAATCTCTCTGCATTGGGATTTACTTAAGTTCCAGATATTCTCAACTTCTCCCCTAACTTGTTTCTTGATTTTGCCACTTCCAATTTGATGAAATAATATTCACCTCATGAGTGCCCATTTCTCTGAAGCTCTGTGGGAGGCAAGCACTTGATGATATGTCTAGAAAACCCTGAGCCTTGCAGAACTGGCAAAGTCTTTCTGTTTGACTTACTCTAGCTCAGATTGGTTCATGTGCATCCTGTTTTCCTCAGGGAGGAGTTTGAATGGTTACCTCATCTCTGCTGTGGAGACGATGGTCAGACAGCCAGCATGCCTCACTTCTATTCAGCATGAGCTCTGCTCCAGCCTCTCCCTCAGTTGGCCATGCCCAGCGGAAGTTTACAAAGGGTGGAAGCCCAGGTCTGTGGTCATCAGTTGAGCCTTTGCCTCCAGCCTTCAGCCTAGCACGACTGCAACCTGTCTGGGCCACATACCCAGATGGGAGGAAGGCAGAGTGGAAAGATGGCACATGTAGGGAGAATAATATAATCACATCATTTTTTAAAAATTTCATTTCTTTTCAGTGTAACAGAATCCATAGTTTTACAACACACCCAGTGCTCCATGCAATGCGTGCCCTCCCTAATACCCACCACCTGGCTCCCCCAAAC
>PISX010022922.1:0-30780 GCA_004024625.1 Mellivora capensis
CCCCCAGCAACCCTCAGTTTGTTTTGTGAGATTAAGAGTCACTTATGGTTTGTCTCCCTCCCAATCCCATCTTGTTTCTTTTCTTCTTTTTCTGCCCCCCTAGTCCCCCATAAAAACAAAGATATTATTATGAAGTTGGTGGAATAACACTTGTAAGATTTTATAAGATGCAGAGTCATTGAGATGGAGTTTTGCAGGAGCAGCTCATGCTTGGATATAAGTAAATTGAGTTCATCTGTAGAAGCAATAGATCTCTCTGTACTGGACATTTGTTTCTTATTCATCATTGGATCATTCAGGTTGAATTGGACTTGACATATGGTGATCAATTATGGCTTTTTGTATTACAGGACCAAATTCATTATCAGATCCTTGGGGACTAAGTTTAGCATTAAATATGTTTGCAGTAGCAGACAAATTCATAATCTGCCTGTCCATTCACTCCACTGCCTAGTCATTCTTCTGCCTATATAATAAATTTCAGTGGAGAAACAGTAATAAACATATCTTAAAATTATGATGGCACATTATAGTTTCCAAAACACTTTTACATATTTTATTGCATTCGACCGTCTTAACAACCCTATGGGGGAGGCAAGACAGACATTAATATGTCTGTTTCACAGATGGTCATAGATTACCTAATCAATCAGGAAGCAGAGAGCTAAGATTAGAAGCTGGGCTCCCACTCTCCCATTCTATTTAGCTAGATGCATTTTACAGTATCTGTGTGAGAGTTCAGAAATGAGTGTGTTTGTGTATAAAATCTGTTCTTTGTATCAGAACATATAGACAATCTTTCAACTTCATAGTTCCTGGCTTTTGTGAATGGAATTCACATAGATGTCGTTTCTCTTGCAGTTTGAACTTACCCCGACAATTACATCATCTAAATTCACATGGGTCACCAAAGAGTGTTCTTATGCGACAGGGACCATTCATTTTCATAGTCTCATTTATGACTCATGGATTTGTGTGGGTGTTGAAAAGACAAATCCAAAGAAAGAGGAGTGGGAAAAGATTTCTTTCTATATTTAAATATAAATAATAGAAAGAGGCTGAGCTAGGTTATAAATAACGACGAAGTGAAATGTTCTCCGGAAAATCCATGGCAATAGTATAACTGCTCGCTGAGAAATGTGACTGCTTAAAACTCTGGTTTGGAAAACCTATTCGTTGTAAAATAAATGCTTTTTTATTGCTATTATTACATCAGGTCATTGTTCTGAGTTTTTTCCAGGCTTACAAACGTAATAATTGGTTTTATACATTTCAGCGATTCAAGATGTTATGGTTCTTAATATGTATCATGTATTACAAAGAGCAACTTGGGCTATCATTGGGTTATTGCTCTGGCTTGAGGTAGATTTTCACTATTTTTTGCAGCAAGGTATGAAGACATGTTTATTGTTTTAAACATCAGTCAGTTACTTTATGACAAAGAAAATAGTATTAGGTTCAAATAATCATTATTATTCTTACACATACATGCACACTGTAAAGACACTGAATAGTACACCCAAGTCCAGAGTCTGGAAACTGACCATATCCATGGCATTGATGGGGTTTTGTTGCAGCATTTTTCAAGATTTAATGAAGTTAAGTAATTTAGCTTGCTTTGGGACATTATCTAACTCGTTGGAAGAAATCACCTAATCTGAGAAGGAAAGTATCACCATCTTTTGGAGGTGCTGAATCCGCCTTTCTTCATAGCTTGGAAGGAAATACTTGGTTGCAGCAGAATGTTTCACATCCTTTTTGTTCGGTTCCAACTTGCAGAGTCATCTTGCTTCTAAAATGGTTTCATAGCCAGAGATGGGAGGTTTCCAAGCCAGAAAGAAACTCCCCTCATCTTCGAATATGTGCCTTTATGGAATGTGAATCTCAAGGGCCAACTCTAACTGAGATCTAATTTTTTTTAAGTTTCCATCAGATATATTTAGCAAGACTTAAGCATCCATTTGAAGACTTGACAGGAGTTATTCCAATAATCATGTGTGGTATAAATAAATGACTTCGATCTCTTCCACACAGATGTTCTAAGAAGGCTGCAGGGGAGGGACAGCTGAGGTGGACCCATTAACATTCGGATGGACTTCTGGTTCTGCTTTTTTATTCTTCAAGACTGATTTAGCTAATCTAAGCTAAAGGAAAGCTGATTACCTTGTGTTTGAGTTAATGTGAGAGTTTATACTGTATTCTGAAATATTAACCAGTCTCTGAGATAGCCATTTATTAGCCTGTTATTAAACATTTACATGTAGATGCACACATACATATCATTGTATATGGCTTTTATCCTAGGTAAGGGTTATAGTGAGCAGGACTACTCCAGAGAAATGTTAGCAACGAAAAAAAAATGGGCAATAGTATGAAAATATAAATTATCAGAGCCACAACATGCAAGAGATCAGAGATAAAAGTACACAAGCTTCAAAGAGCATGCTGTTATTAAAGGCCAAATAACAGAGGAGATCAGAAATCCAGGCAGTTAATTCATAGCTTAAAGGTTAGTCAGGCACTGAAGAAGGTCTGAGAACCCAGGCAGGTAAGGATGAGCCAAGGTCCATGAGAATGCAGCGAGGACCGCAGATCTGATTCTGAGGCAAGGTCTCCTCTCGTTTCCCAGGAAGATGTAAAATCTCCCACTCAAAGTCTGTGAACCTTTTATTGCTAAGTAGACTTAATGATCACCTAAGTGAATTTTGTTAACAAGATAGACTGAATTATGCATTACGGCTGTTCGTCTATGGCTTCCTCAGCTCAGACCTCTTCCTTGGCGAGTAACAGGTGGGAAAACTGAAACACAGGTGGGGACAGCTGATGGTTGTTTCAAAGTCAGGGGATAAGCACGCCATCCCATACCTCAGAGGTGAAACCAAGGTGCCTGCATGCTTGGCTCACGTGAATGCTGAAGAGGTTGCTATAGAAATGTTATCAAATTGCTGGGATCCGCTGTGTACCTAACAAAACTTGAGTTTCAAAGTCCACAGGAAGCATAGTCAGAGAGGACTTTCCTTGGCTGCCGTGTGTTTACAAGGCAGTTACTTAGTAGATCAGACTGCACATGGCTGGCCATCTCTGAGAACCGGCATAGGGATAACCTTATCCACACCCTCATGCTTGCTCATTAACAAGGAGGT
The DNA here is from genome assembly GCA_004024625.1 of Mellivora capensis. Lineage (NCBI taxonomy): Eukaryota > Metazoa > Chordata > Mammalia > Carnivora > Mustelidae > Mellivora > Mellivora capensis. Next base: position 3,144 of record PISX010022922.1, read on the forward strand.
AACTGGAGCCTCCAGTAGTGAAGATTAGGGGAGTCTGAGGGAGCACTTGCGGACACAGATCTCGGCCTCTCTGTATGGGCAATGCCATTGTTTCCATCCGTCACCAAGGATTGTAGTGAGAGCAGGGCTCACCCTGCAGATTTCCGGTTGAGAAATGTTGAGCACTAAGGAAAGGAGGGGGGGGGTATCAGAGGTGGAAAAATAATGAAGAGGGAGTCAGGGGGGCAGAGCAGGACAAATCCAGGGAGCAGAAATCCAAAACATGGGGGAACTTCCCAAACCCAGGTTGTAGGATAGCTTAAATATCAACCATCAGGCAGGCAAAGGGCAGAACAGAGCAAACAGATATGTCAGGACAGCAGTTCTGAGATGGAGCCCTGTGTAGGATCCAAGGATTGTCTCATCCCAGGACTCCTTGGTTATTCCTCGCCAAGAAACTATCGCCCCAGCATGAAGAAAGAGCTATACTTCACCAGCAAGAACGGATTCTGACAATGCGTACTTATTGGAGTCTCCGGATGTCAAAATATGCCAAATGCCCAGGAATCAGCTTGAAACAAAAGGAAAAGCAACCATGTTTGCGTCCGTTTCCATCAGCATCCATAGGAGTCAGAGCTAAAAGAGACCTTGGAGATGTCCTAATCCAGTCCTCCAGTTTGCAGATGTGCAGCTGAGGTTCCGTGTGGCCGAGTGACTTGCCTGAGCACACACAGTGAGCGGCACTGGGAGGACTGGAACTTGCCCCTCCTGACATTCTGGTCGGTGTTCTTTCCATAGCCAGATTTTTAATATTCACAGAATATTGTGGATGAAGGGCTACGTCTCTGGAACATTAGCAACCATTTGTATCATAAATTCAAACTCCCACAGAAAAGAGTAAGTGGGGGTGCCTGGGTGGCTCAGTGGGTTAAAGCCCCTGCTTTCAGCTCAGGTCATGATCCCAGGGTCCTGGGATCGAGCCCCACATCGGGCTCTCTGCTCCGCAGAGAGCCTGCTTCCCCCTCTCTCTCCCTGCCTGCCTCTCTTGCCTACTTGTAATCTCTGTCAAATAAATAAATAAAATCTTTAAAAAAAAAAAAAAAAGAGGAAGTGGAACACCTCCCCACCCCCACCCCCACCCCCACCAACAGTAGGAAGTTCATTGAGAAAGAAGAGCCCTGAAAAGTTTAGCAAGGACAGTTTATATTTGTCCTGGAAAAGCAGATGTAAGATCTGGGATGTATTAGGAAAGCATTCATTCAGCTGGCAATAATAGAAATCCCAAGCTTTGAGGGCGGAAATGAATGGGGGCAGGGCACATTTTTCTCAACTAACAAGATGTCTGGAGATAGGCATTTGGGGGCAGTGGGTTAGCAGCTCTGCAAAGTCAGAGGCAGCACCTCCATGGTTCTCTATCACAAAACAGTCACCAGCACATGTCCAGATAGGAACTCAATTACAGGCCACACCTCAATGCAGAAAGCTAGGAAAGCCAATATCCGGGTTTTCCAGTACTTGTGAGAGAGGTAAACAGTGGAGAAAGTGTTTAGAACGGGGTTGGGCCAGGCAGTTCATAAACCTAGGATGCCTGGGTTGGCATGCGTTCCACCGCTCCATCCTTGTGGCAGACGTTGTTAATCATCCAAACTTGGATAGGGCCTTGACACTCTTCCCCGCGGAGTTTTCCAGCAAGTTCTCCCAAGCAATCAGACCTGTCTCATGAGATGAAACCTATTTGCTCTCCCTGATTATTTTCTGCTTTCATGGCAACTCCAAGTTATGACAGGAAAGCTCTTTTAATAAAGATAAAGACAGAGCTTAAACATCCAAACTGTAGACCCACAGAAAGAGCTGAGATGGTCTTTAGTCCTGACTCTATTTTACAGTGAAAGAAACCGAAGCCTAGAGTGGTGAGGAGTCTTAATCATGGTTACACAGCAAGCCAGTTGAATGTGGTCTCTTTGTAATCAGTTACTTTGAGAGGCTTTATACTTATTCTAATACTGCTAATACTACTCAAAACATCTCTGAAACTCCTCAGAATTTCTTTTGTTTTAGTAAGTGGGCTGCTAAAACAAGAAAGTTCAGCTTCTCTATTTTATAGATGCCTTCTGTCTCCCTCCCTATACTCCACCCCCACCAAACAGCACTGCCCAGCTCACTCACTCATTAATTCAACAAAAATTCGTTGAGCATGAGTACCCCACAGATCTAGTGTATGACTTGGCTCCAATAACTCTGTGTTATGTTGGAAAATTCAATATACTCTTGGCCCCTTACATTCCGCTGACCATCCCCCTCTCCTTCAACTCCGCTAACGTTGGTTTATGAAACGAGCTGCCTATTACAGGTTGTTGTTCTAGAGTCAACACGGTTCAACAGAACTTTCTGTAGTAATGTAAATATTCTATAATCTGTGCCACCCACAACAGAAGTCACTAGCCACCTGTGACTATTTAGCACTTACAATGTGGCCAGTGTGACTGAGAAGCTGAATTTTTAAACATTTTAATTAACTAATTTAAAATTTTTTAAAAAGATTTTATTTATTTGACAGAGATCACAGAGAGAGAGGAGGAAGCAGGTTCCCTGCTGAGCAGAGAGCCCGATGCGGGGCTCCATCCCAGGACCCTGGGATCATGATCTGAGCTGAAGGCAGAGGCTTTAACCCACTGAGCCACCCAGGCACCCCAACTAATTTAAATTTAAATAGCCACATATGGGGTGCCTGGGTGGCTCAGTTAGGGGTCTGCCCTCAGCTCAGGTCATGATCCCAGGGTCCTGGAATGGAGTCCCGCATCAGGCTCCCTGATCAGCGGAGAGCCTGCCTCTGCCTCTCCTTCTCCCTCTGCTCTTCCCCCTGCTTATGCTCTCTCTCTCTCTCTCTTTCTCTAAAAATAAATAAATATAAATCTTAAAAAATAAAAAAGTAAATAGCCACATGTGGCTAACCTCTACCACATTGGACAGCACAGGTCTAGACCCTTCCTCCATTTCTTTCCCAACTCATTCTTCTTTATCTCTCAGATACCAGGCTCAATCAAAACTTGGATGAATACTTCTTCCCTCTTCTCTAGAACCCCCTGTGGTTGCCTAGATACCATCTCTTCTCTGGCTCCACATCATTTCCTGGTTTTGGCAACTCCACGATTCAGAGGGATAAGCTCTGCTTTGGCCCTAGCTTCGCAGACCCTCACAGATGCCCCTGTCCTGATCATCACGTGCAAGAGGGCCAGGAGATTCAGGCATTTGTGGTCCCACTGGAGACATTCAAAATAATGTTCTGAGGGATCTTTGCCCTGTTGGCAAAGAAGAGTCACAAAATTAGATATTTGCCCCTGGGTGCTTTTAACCTTGAGGTAAAGAGGTAAACTTGTTGAAGAGGCACTTCAACAAGTAGTTTGTGGGAGGTCTTCCCTTCTGTGAACAGGGAATATCTGGGAAACAAGCTGGACAATAATTCTTTTTCTTCACACTCAGCACTTCAATAATTAGTCATTCGCTAGAATGCAGTATTTTCATGGTATAGTGATCCCATCCTTGGTGCTTTTAGTGGATATGCATTTGTCTGGAGATGAAGGTTCTTTGACCTGCCACTGTCGGAATGTGAAATGACAAAGCCTGGAGGCGTAGGGCTCCTGAGTGGCACAGTCTGTTAAGCCTCTGACTCTTGGTTTCGGCTCAGGTCATGATCTCAGACTTGTGGGATCGAGCCCCGCGTTGGGCTCTGTGCTCGGTGCAGAGTCTGCTTCTGGCCTCCCTCTCCCTCTGACCTCCTCCCACACTCACCCACCTCCACTCTCTCTCAAAACAAATAAATCTTAAAAAGAAAAAAAAGGCTGGAGACCGCATGAGGGCTCCTAAGACAGGTTGTACTTTCCAAAGATGACCACAATAGCTCTCTTCTCATATTCATCTCCCCTTGAATCTGGGAAGGCTTGTCACTTAGGAAGGCAAGGGACTGACCCTTGGAGCTCTAATCCACCACGTAAGAATTCCGGCTTTTATGAGGCTGCCATGCCGGGAGAACACACAGGCCAGTGGAGAAGAGGCCTGAAGATGCCCCATTGGCAGTTAGTCTTCAAGTCCCCCCACCCAGGCACCAGACATGTGAGTGGGAGCTTCAGATCGCCCTAGCCTCCCTGTCTTCCCAGCTGAGGCCCCAGACATGTGCAGCAGAAAAAAAATCCATCTGTGTTGTGCCCATTTCACATCCTTGGCCCACAGAATCTGTGAGTATAACAAAATGGTTGTTGTTTTATGCCACTAAATCTGGGGCAATAATACCCACAATGGTTCCATAAGTCCCAAGAAATGAATAACAAACCACCAATCCCTACCTCCCCACCAAGCAGCTCCTGAACAGAAAACACTCTTCACTATGACTGTCAGCCACTCCCCTGGGCAAGGTAGGATGGGTCTGGAAGGACTTTCCTGACAGGACAAATCTCCTGGAGGGTTGACATTTCTTAAGCCATGCAGCATGATAGGCAGTGATAGGAAGAAAACCACTTGACCACCTCAGGAACATAGGCTCCTATGGAGAGGGCTTTCAGTGGCAAACCTGTGACTATGAGCTAGTGAGAATTTAAGACTGAATTTTTTTCCTACCCCTGGAGCTTTCCGAGTACTTCAGAGATAACCCCTCGGGTAGAGGCCTCATTGATAAAATTAGTAAGTTCTCCAGGACTTAGCTCAAAGAAGCCTCCTTTTCAGGCAAGAAACAGCCCTGTAGTTGAGCTGCTTGAGTTTTCATCGTGGAGAGGAGGACTGGGAGTGAGGAGGAGGTCGAGGACTTTGGAGGGAGAACAGTATTCACGAGGGTAAGTCACTTTTCTCTCCACCCTAGAGGGGAGAGAGAGTGGGTGTTTTGTTCCTTAGGGATTCCTAATTAAAAACTGAAGTTTAGAAATGAGGTCCCCAAAAGACTTGCTCGTAAAGTTTGGATTTTAGTCCAGAAAGGAAGACTGATGTCTTGTCCTTTGCTTAGCTATTTGCTTGGCCACTGAGCTCCTGCCCAAGTGCTTACAAATTGGGCAAGGTGCCCTGGGGGGAGCTAGCATGGTAGATGGGCTCGTGGGAGGGGTGCAAGGATACTTCTCACATTCCCAGGTCTCAGAGAGATACAAGAGGCCTCTGATCAGCCTTTAGATGCAGCTTTGGAGTCTAGGCAGGGAAGAGGAGATTGGGGCTACAAGGTTACCAGATGGCTGAGTTTGGAATAAAAATGCCTGCAGAGCTGAGGAGGTTGGGGAAAGGCATGTCTTGGAGGGGCCACCAGAGCCACAGATCGAGCGCCATGGGGGTGAGAGGCTGCCAGCAGTGAAACTGGATCCATGCAACAACGATCAGGAAGGGGACCAAACTTCAAGGCAGGCTCTTGCTTAAGGAGATGGGGCCTTCCTTCTGTCCAGAAGCATGGTGAGAGAAGGTAGGCAGTGAAGGGAGCAGAACACTCCCCCTCCCACACTCCAGTGCCCTGGAGCCATAAACTTAGCCTGAATTTTAGGAAAGGACGAAAGATTTGAAATCAAATATGAGGTAAAAGTTCTAAAACAGAACTGAATTTTAACAACTGGGTCTCACTATTTTAATAACTGAAATAATACAGAGTTCCAGAAGTAGACTGAGATGACGTTAAAGAGAGCCTCCATCCAGCCGCAGAGCACAGTTGGGGACAGAAATCCAGAAAAACAAAGCTATTTTATCTATGCACCCCCACGGGTTGTGTAATCAGCAATCAAACTGGTTACGCACTTAACTGACTCGCAGGCAGAGACTGCAGTAGATGGGGCACAAGGCCGGGGTCCCAAAGCTGGGGTGAATGCAGCACTTACCACCTGGGTGCCCTCCAGCACATCAAGAGAAGTCCTTGAGCTCTCGGTTTCCCATTTGTGAAGAGCTAACAAATCCTACATTCCAGAGTCAGGAAATCTAAGTGCAATAATGTCTGTACACGTCCAAAAATAAAAAGAAATTGCTTTTTGTGCTCCGGTTGCTCCTCCGTGTGTCATCTCCCTGGTAAGGTGACCTCCTTCCTCTCAGCTCTATGGGTCACTGCTCCTCACCTGTCCATGGCTGAGCAGCTTTTCTGGCTCCCATGTCACTGACCGCCGGTGAAGTAAGGCTCTTTCCTGCCCAGAGGTCCTCTCAGCTCCCCCTCTGTTCCATGCCAGAGAGCTGTGCCTTGCGGGCCCGCAGCAGTGACCACCAAACGCATCTTCTCTTGGCCTCAACAACTATCTTGTGACCCTTTGAGAACCTGGGGCCCAGGCTAGTGCTTCCCCCAGGGATGCCCGCTTCCCACTGAGAGGAGGTGCTCTGACCCTCTTCTGAGCCACTGACTCTTCTTGGCAATGTCAGCCTGGAAGAGCTGGGCCCAGCTCACAGCACAGCGCCTTGCTGATGAACATTTTTTTTTTTTAAATCAAGGTGTAACTTATCTGTGGTAAAGTGTACAGATCTTAATGTACAGCTTGATGAATTCTTACAGATGGATATGCCCATGAAAGCACTCCCTGGGTTAAGGTTTTTAAAAAGTAGGTCACCCCAGAAGGCTTCCTCTGCCCCTTCCCAGTGAATCCTCTCCTCTGCCAGAGACAACCAGCATCTGACCTTTAAGCCACACGTGTGTTCCATCTGGGGTTGAACCTCTACGTATAATCGTACTGTGTGTAGGCTCTACTCTCTCACTTGCTTTGCTCAGCATGTCTTTCAGATTCATCCATGCTGCTTCATGTATCCGTGGTCTGTTCCTTTTCATTGCTGAGTGATATTCCATTGTACAAAGATACTAGAGTTCGCATATCTGTCCACCTTGATGGTCATTTATTTGAGTTTGTTTTCGATCTGGGGCAGTCACGAATAAAGCTGCCATAGTCATGCACGAAACATGTTTTCGTGAACCCGTGCCCTTCCTTCTCTGGAGTAAAACCCTAGGAGTGACACGCTGAGTAATGGGGTAGGTGTGTGTGGAGCTTAACCAGATAGAGAGGGCATTTAACGGACTCGATCTCTTAGAAGAAACGAGGGAATGAATGGATGACACTTCAGTGCCACGGCTCTCAGGTACTAATGTAGGAATGTATGAATTGGGGGTTAGAGGGGTCTCTTGTAAATAAAGTCCTTTGGGCTGGCAATGGTCTCAGGAAGGTTCATGAGGCTTCAGAGAGCAAGAAGGGAGAGGGACTGCATGAAAGTCCTCTTGGAAGAGGCGGGTCAGAGCTGGGGTGAGATGGAGGCTGGCAAGGGCTTCCCCTCCGTGTGGAGAGCAGGGCCCGCGCTTGGCCGGGCCCACAGGGAGAGCGGAACAGTAGGCTTCCATGGATTCTTGGTTGTGGTCCCTAACTGGTTGCCTTCACCCTGGGAGTCTTTAGTCATAAAACATTTAGCTGCCAAAGCATTATCAATTCAGCCATACGATAATGTATCAGCAATGGAATCCACAATTAGTGCAGCTGTCAGTCAAGGCTGCTCTGGGGAAAACAGGAGGCCCAGAGCCCTGCCCTTCCCTTGCTGTTCCAGCTTCCCCTCTGCGATGAGACCCCCTGTGCCACCTTGCTATCTCCAAACACTGTGGGGTCTGCTCTTCAAGTTTCACCCAGCCTTCGCTTCAGCGACCACTTTAGAACTGGCAGCCCTCCCCTGCTCCCAGGAGTACTGGAGTGCTTCCTGCACCTCAAAAAGGGATTATGGGACAGTAAAATGACTGCAATTAATGGTGAAATTTCAGACGCTGGGAGGCCGGGGAGTTGAGGAAAGAGCAATGGAGACATCCTTGTCTCCCAAAATCTCACCTGGTTTGCCTTGCCATGTGATTGATCCTGCTGGTAATACTTCTCTGCACTTCTGGCTTTATTATGAGGCTCAAATTAAAGATCCTTAACCTGCCTTAGGAGGGCCTTACTTATTGCCAGGCCTTTGCCCACCCCCTGCTTCCTTCATCCTGGCCACTCCAGCCTTCTCTCTGCCCTCTCTCTACACTCCAAGTTCTTGTCTCAGAGCCTCTGCAAACATGGCCCCAGCCTACTTGCACTCTCTTCTAACTCCCCACTTCTTGCCCATTCCCTTTATTCCTTCATTTAACAGACAGTTATTCCTGGTCCTCCATTCTATGGAAGGTCCCCCTCAGAGACTGAAAGACCCCTCAGGGACACAGGTGTCCTGCCTAGCTCTTAAAACTCTTGAAATTTTTTTAAAAATATTTTATTTATTTGTGAGAGACAGAGTGAGAGAGAGAAAGAGAGCACAAGCAGGGGGAGTGGGAGAGGGAGAAGCAGACTCCCCGATGCGAGGCTCCATCCCAGCACCCTGGGATCATGACCTGAGCTGAAGGTAGCCACTTAACTGACTGAGCCACCCAGATGTCCCAACTCTCAAACCTTTGAAAATTACTTGTGTGGTATGTGGTGACATTTACAACCCCCCTCCCACCTCCCACAGCAGGAACATAAACCACATTTGGACATGGGTTTTCACTGCCTAACTCAAGGGTTGACACATCATACACACTTAATCTAAACCTATGGCATTAAGCAAGGGAACAAACGGTCTTTATTCACCCCCAAGTCTTCCACGATAACTATAACCTTAAGGTAAATTGGACCATCATTAGCATTACTATCATTAATGGACGAAAATCTTCAGTTATGGGGTTTTAATTATACGAATGTGCCAGGGAACAAAAATGCTAGGTTTGTCTCCTCCCCATTGGAAAACAAATATTTTTTAAGATGATTTTGCCCAAGCACTGGAACTGAGTTAAAATGAGCCATTTAACCTTCATGTTCAACTATCGGTTCTGATACTGGCATTGGCAGGAGGCTCTTGCAAGGTGGTTCTCAAGTAGTAACCACTCCGAATTAGTCTGATTATCCAGTTTGTTGATCACTCGGCTCCTGGGCTTTCCTTTCTTCGCTCATCCTTGGCCTCTGGGGGCTATTTCAGGGGCCTCAATCTCTTTAAGTTCCCATTTCCTCTGTAAAATGGGATAATAAATCTGGAAAGTAAGATAATAATGAGTGCCTCCCTGGGAGGGTGGTTGTGAGATTCGAGTTCAGCATGGGTCCTGGCACGTAGTAAGTCGTCACCAGACGGTAACTGTGACCCCTGAAATCATTCCTATGACATAGCACCTCGAGGGAGTCTTTAACTTGAGGGCTCGTAGAGAGAGGGCAGAAGGACCTTTCGGAAATGTCTGAGCTCACAGTCTGTGCTGATAACAGGTAACTCGTGAGGCAAAGTATAGACTGATAAGCTACAAAAGAAACATGAGAATTTAATGTTGTCCTCTGGTTCCTCTTATTGAGCAGCTTCCCTAGCCCAAAGCGGCTGGGCTGACACTCTCAAGGCAGGTCCTGGCCAGTCCTGCTGGGCCAGCGATTGGTGGGCCCATGCCGCCCTTGTGCCAACATCCGGATCTGAGTCTCACACATTGCCTAGGCTCCTGGCCGGCGAACGTTCAGAGGGAGGTTGGGTTTTACTTGTTGACGCGAGAGCAAGAACTATAGAAGAGCCACTTTGTCCAAATGGCGTCGGCTCCGGGCCGGCCGGGCAGCCTCTGCTCTCTGCCAGGATACACAGTACATGAGGTGGGCTGCAAAGTCCATCCGAGTGGAGGTAGGGGGGTGACCTTGAGTCTGCCTGAAAAACAGTCCCCCACTGAAGCCACAGCAAGATACTCCCTGTGACTATCAAACCTTTCCCAGCAGCAGCCCCTGAAACGCTCAGGCGAGCTCATCTCTGCTCATCACTGCTTAGTTAGTCTCTAGTATCTGGAGCAGCAGTGTCCCATCTGGTCCTCCTGCAATGCTCTGAGGGGGACAGGATAGTTATAAGACATTTTGAGTTTATGGGTAGGGTGATGGAGGCCAGGGGACAGGCTTTGCTCGGGGACAGCTGATGGTTGAGCAGAGAACCCAAGCCTCCAGCTGTTTTTCTAAGTCTCTCCTCTTAGGCATGGCACAGCTGCTGCTGACCTGACAGACACAGCTTACCTTCCACTGCTGCCAGCCCTGGCCACCTCCCTGGGCTTCAGACAAACTAGCCCTTTCCTGCCTCAGGGCCTTTGTGCTCCTTATGCTCCCTTGGCTGAGAAAGATGTTACTTCAGCGTATACGCCACTGCCTCTAAGAAACCTTCCCTGGTTACTTTAAGGAAGCATTCACCAGCCACTCTCTCTTCACCCAGCTCAATGCCTTCACGTTCCTTACCTCAGTCATTTTGTTTATTTTTGTTTCCCTTGTTTAGGCAAGAGCCTCAGGAATTGTGTTTGCTACTGGCTCCCAGCGCTTGGCACACAGCACCAGCCTCAGACTCTGCAGCTAAGACCCTTGCCCTGGGCCCCAGAGGACCTGCCTCGGGCTCTTGAAGCTGTGTCCCCGCTGTGGGGTAAGGAGTCCACAGGGCCTGGCCCACCCAGAGCTACTGCTTTCCCCTCTAGTCGGCACTGTGGGTACTCCAGAGCTGGGAATTCCCTGGCCACGTGGCCCTAAACCACGTCAGGGCTTGTGTGAGCCTCATCTTCCCGAGGGCAGATCACACCGCTGGTATGAGACGTTGGAGCCTGAGGAGTGGACAAGGGGAAGCCTGTGCAGCCGAGGCTCCTCAGACCCCTAGGCAAAGGGGGCAGGGTGATGGGGAAAAGGAGGGATTTCCAGCTGAGGGCTAGAGGTCTGGAGATGGTGAGGAAGCTCTCCGTGCCACCGATTTTCAATGCACAATCCAAGAAGCCCCAGAACTGTACATTTGAACCTGGTCTTCCTGGTCTCTACAAGGATATGTTATACAACAGTGCATTATTTTGATTTGTAACTTAAAAATTAGACATGTGGTATGGGGCCCTCCAATTATTCTGTCACCCAGAGCCTGACAGATGTTAGGGGCAGGCCTGCTAACATACAGCAGACAAGCATTAAACATTAGCTAACTAAATATAAAAATGAATGACCAAGTGAGTGAATAAAGTTTAGGCCCCTACACCAGAGCTTCTACAGTGGCAGCTGGGAGAAGTTTCCAGAAAGAATAAAACTGACCCTCTAAGTCTGTCTGGACATGCACAACCCAAGCAAGGAGCTTGTGCCATGGTGGGTCAAGTCAGTCTGCCTTGGGGATTGCTGTAGGACAGAGTCAGCCTCACTAATAAGATCAAATTAGAACCGTGGCCAAAATAACCGGCCAATTTCTAAGGTGGTCTAGAAGGCAGCTTTGAGCTTTTCTGTGGATTTAATTCCCCCACTATGCCTTCCTTCATCCTCTGACTGCATCTGTGGCATATAGCCAGCTCCATCCTATTTTTCTAGAAACCCTGAAGCTTGTGGATAACCCCCAGTAAGATAATATATTAACAAAAGTAGAGAAAAGAGTTAATTCCATAAAATGCAGTAACTTGCTAAGTCAACTCCTTTTAAAACATTTTAGAGATTTTAAGGTCAAGAATTAATGGTCCGCTTACTTCAAAGGAATCAATTTATTTCTTCGGTGTTCATTTTCAGAATCAATTATTTTGCATCACCTAGAGAACTTAAGAACTTGAACTCGAGAGCACATTACCGTAAAACACTCATCAGTCTATGTATGACTTCCAGCTACTACAAGTCTTTTTCACATAAATCCCAAAGATAGTTGATTTCTTGTTGCTTTGCTTTAAATGTAATAGCTGGTAATAAGTAGCTCTGCACAGGAGTTCTAAATAACGGGTAGCAAAGTGAAGGGCTTGCCAGGATCAATGCAAACCAACAGCAGGTAGAGCAAACCCACACAGGCCAGGCATTTGCTAGGTTCTGGCAGGGGCTGCCCGTGTTGCTGAGCAGTACCAGCAATCAATCCGGGAAATGCATATAGAAATATGGGTTTGCTTTTCCCTCCACTAGCTGAGTTATTCCCGCAAGATGGGCTTGCTTGGGGTCCAGAATTCTTCCGTGCGAAGAACCTAATAAATGTTACCAAAGATACATTGATGTCTACATATGCCAAAAAAGTTGGAGGGCAATATGTAGACGTCAATGTATCTTTGGTAACATTTATTAGGTTTCTGCTGGATACAAACATCCCATCAATTTAGCCTAAAGGCTGAAGCTATTGTTCCAATGTGCATCGTTCCACCTCCCCAAGCTTCGCACGGATAGATGATCTGTGAGGCAGTCTCCACACTAACAGTCTAGAAAACCCTGTGTCAATCAACACTGCCAGAAGTTCAGACAGATCAGCTGTTGGGCTTTGGAAGATAGAACCTCCAGATGAATGAAGGGCGTTTACTTTGGGCTTTTTGGTCGTTGTATACCCAGTGAACAGTGCTGAGAGTAGATGAGTGAGGGTGGCTTTCACGGAGAAATCCTTAATAATTCAAGCCCCTAAGCAGCCTCTTTACTGAGAAGTGGCTTTGGATTAAACATACATTGAAATTACACACTCGTTCCAAATTAGATTTCAGGCTGAGTGTCATTACTGAAGTCGAGAAGAGACAGCTGCAGCCCAAGGTCACCTGTTCTCCTCAACCTTCAGTGCTAATTGGATCAAGGTTATATTTCCCCTTGGGACATCCGGGTGGTTCAGTTGGTGGGGCGTCAGCCTTCAGCTCAGGTTGCAATCCCGGCATCCTGAGATTGAGTCCCTCGTTGGGCTCCCTGCTCAGTAGAGAGCCTGCTTTCTCTGCCTGCTACTCCCCCTGCTTGTGCTCTTTCTCTCTGACAAATAAATAAATAAAAATCTTAAAAAAAAAAAAAAAGGTTAAATTTTCCCAAACTGCCACATAGTTTACCCTGCATTTGTTTGGATGTAGTGAGAAACTTGGGGTGGTGGAGGGGACATTATCAGTTGCAGGAGTAGGGGATGAGCCCGCCCAAACTGTTCACTGACCACATATTTGACCTTGAGAGAATTCTGTCCTGTGATCACTAAGGTCCTGCCCACTTCTAACATTTTGCGATCTATCGCTGCTTCGAATGAGAATTACGTCACAACTAATGCTTCGGACACCCTTTCAAGTTGTGAAGGTAAAAATGTAGCAGTGATTCCAGACATTGGCTGCACGTTGAAGTCACCTGAGGAGCTTTGACAATCACTGATGTTGTGTCCCACCAAGAGATTCTAATTTATCTGGCCTGAGGGTAGCCTGGGCTTTAATTTTGAAAGCTCCCCAGGGATACTCATGTACATCTAGGCTGAGAACGCCTGCTTCAGAGAGAAAACCACATGGGGTGTGTGGCAGACACTGTTAGCCACACAAAAGTCACTTATAGATCATTTTCCCTTGTCTTCTTCTCATAAAAAGGCCAGAAAATTAAAATGCTTCCCCCCCTAGATTCTCTTATAGCTAAGAGGCCCACATGATGAGATATAAATGGACCAATGAGATATAAATGGAATTCCTTTAAAGGACCCTGACTTGGCTGGCATATGCTTTGGCATCTTGCCCATTCCTTTCTCTTTTTCTTCCTTCCTATCATCTGACGTCATGCCTAGACTTGTGGCAGCCATATTGTAACCAACTAGTCAAGAGCCAGATGTAAATGTAAAAATGGCAGAGCAGGAAAAGAAAAGGGGCCTGGATCCTTAGGGTCTTCAAGACCTGTGGTGCCTGTCCTCCTACCCCAGAACTGCTTGATGCAGGCAATAAATCAATCCTCTGACTTCTTTCAGCCACTGCCAGTCATGTCTCCTCTTGCCTGCAGCCCAACACCATTCTTAAATGATACAGAACATGAAAGATCTTAACAAAAAGTGCTCCACCTTCTCAAGGTCTCAATCTTACAGCATGGACACAGAACAAGAGACAGTTTCCTTCGTTTACAAATGGCCATTATACCTAAACTAGTTATACTCTTAAGCAAGAAGTCATGTTGTTGTTTGCTGTAGAAGTCTCCCCACAGGGCTTACACTTCGATAGAATCATCTGGAGCCTAACTACTGCTTCAGGTTATGGATCTCGGAAAGCTGTGCTAATATTTAACTACCAATAAGATCCCAACCTGCCTCACCAAAGCTGGCTAGGTTTAAGGCCTAGTGTGCTCTAGAGTACCAGAGCCGAAAGCTAAGAGTGCAGTTGTATAGAATAGAGGTTCAATAAACCTCAGGAGCTCTCTTAAAAGAGAGGCCATAATTCTAGTGATCATTGATAACTAGCCCAGAAGCTATGTGAATCTATGTGACTGGGGTGGGTGGGGCAGTTACTTCTCTTGAAGCCTTGACTTCCTCACTTGTCACTTGTCCTCTAAGCCTCCTTTCTATCTATATATTTCCCACATCTTCTTATCCACTCATCTTTCAGTGGACACTTGGTCTGTTTCCATAGTCTGGCTACTGTGGACATTGCTGTTATAAGCATTGGGGTGCATATGCCCCTTCAAATCACTATGTTTGTATCCTTTGAATAAATACCTAGTAGTGCAATCACTGTGTCATAGGGCAGTTCTATTTTTAACTTTCTGAGGAACCTCCTCATGGTTTTTCAGAATGATTCCATCAGTTTGCATTCCTACCAACAGTGTAAGAGGGTTCCCCTTTCTCCACACCCTTGCCAACATCTGTTGTTTCCTCAGTTGTTCGTTTCAGCCATTCTGAGCAGTGTGAGGTGGTATCTCACTGTGGTTTTGATTTGTATTTCTGTCTAAGTTTCAAATATTTGACCATACATCTTCTGTTGTCAAAGTGACCAACACTCATAACGCGAAAAATTTGGAGTTTCTGCAGAAGTAGAGTCTTGTGGTGAGTGCCTTTGTAAAGCACTGAATTCAAAATTGTGGAATTTTATCCACTTGAAAAGACTGCTATTAGGGGAATTAAGATTAATGAGTTGACATACTTTTATGATGGGAAAGAAGTTAGATAATTTTGAAGTCCATATTCAGCCTTCTATTAAAATATAAAATCACATGGCAGAGCATCAGGATGGTTTCAAAGCAGTGGTTGGCCAGAGTCTGGGACTCAGTGGCTTCTGGAAGTGCACATTTATTTTTAAAGGAAAAATTAAAAAGAGGAATGTTGGAGAGTAGGGTTGGTTACACTGAGAAAATCTGCCTGGAATGACTAGACATCATGGGAAATAGCCCAGTTCATTTGACAGAGGAAATCCAGTGCTTCCACACACTGGAAGGAGATAATTCTGAGGAATTTAAATGTATAAACAGAAAAAGTAAGAAAAGCCAAAAGTAGAAAACAACAAAGGATGTTGAGACCCCAAATATATATACCTTGGATCACAATTTTCTCTGTCACTGGGTGTCTAACCTCCCCTCTTTCATATATATATTCAGCCTCATTCACCTTTGACTCTCCAGTGATTTCCAATGGATTGTGCTTAGAACCCTAACAGACCTTGTCCAATGGTCTTCAATCAGGATCGTAATGAAAGACAACCCAAGAACCCCATTTGCTCTTACTCTGTTTAGAATGTCTCTACATTAGGGGCACCTGGGTGGCTCAGTGGGTTAAAGCCTCTGCCTTCGGCTCAGGTCATGATCCGAGGGTCCTGGGATCGAGTCCCGCATCAGGCTCTCTGCTCAGCAGGGAGCCTGCTCCCCACCCCCCACCTGTCAAATAAATAATAAATAAAAACTTTAAAAAAATAGAATGTCTCTACATTAGCTCAACATTCCATTAATGCCACTGACTATGGACTTCCAGATAATGAATATAAGAAAGTGGTTCTGTTATCAAGCATCCTAAATAGCTCCTTGTTATCATCACCAAGATCTGAAGTTATGTGTTGTCCCCTTGTGAGCTCATTAATCCCCACTTTCCAGGGGGAGCTGTACATTCACAGAGAACAGCTCAGTGGAGGTTGGTAACAGCTGTCCAACTATGGTACCACCAGGCCACAGACACACTTGCCTGAGTGGACCAGGAATGCATATCAGGGGCAGGGAGGGCAGGCAACAGGGGGTTTGAGCTAATCAAAGTACAAGGCTTGTTTAGAATTTATTGACTGTGCTGTTAAATGTGTTGCAGCTTTTCCTAGTATGATGGCTGTTTATTTATTGATTTTTCAAAAGTGCTTTCAATATTGTGGTTTGTTTATCATGGAGGTTTGAGCTTTTGAAAGTTGACCTCAAAATTGATGTAATTAACTGGTTTTCATTTGCTCTGTTTAATTGATGTTGAATTGCAGGCAAAAAAGTGTGTGTGGGGGTGTCATTTTCTAGTTAGTTGGTTGTTGTTTTTGGCTTTTTGAGCCTTCTGGTTATGCAACAATAACTTTCCAAATGTTAGCTACTCTCTGATTATTAGCTTTATGATGATTACTTTGCCATTATGCCTAATCAACAGCTGTGCGGAAACTCATTTTAATCATATTTTTCCTGCTTAGAAATTAGCAGATGAAGGATAATTACTACCAAAGAGCTCCACAGTTCTGATTGGCTGCCTCCTGTCTAACATTGCTGAAAATAAAAAAATGAAAACAAACCTAAAGAAAATATAAAACTTTTATTTTTACTTCATAAATAAAGTATGAATTCTTGGCCTTTTTTTCCCCATCTAGAGGCTAACAACAAGTTTCTCATTTCTCTGTCCTGAGACCAACCACTTATATCAGACTATGGTTATTTTGTTAACTAGATTAGTTAAACTAGATTAAAGGTGATCTTTACAGATCCTCCTTAAGGATCTGTAAAGACCTGCTTAAGGTGCCTTAAGTAGCCACAGAGTTGTGAGGGATGGCAAAATTTCTCAAGTCCTTCTCTAGAATTTAAGAAATGAGCTTTCCCTTTCTGTAGCTTTCACAGAAGCATCAGAACTTTGAACAATACCAGGGGCTGGAATGGCTCAGAGAAACCATCCTATCCAGGGCTTTCTTGTGGACCTGGGAGTGGATGTACCCCAGAGGGCTTCCAGAGATTTCCAAGGGGACCATGGCTCCAAAGATGTTAAGACTTACCAGAACAAACCCAGCTCTTTCATTTTACAAAACTAGAAATCAAGAGGGTCTCAGAGTCAGTGGTGGCAAAGGTAGAATTAAGAAGCAAGATTCTCAGGTGTCCTAAACCTCCTGTATCTCAGAAAAGCCACCGCTTTCTCTAACCTGGCGTCACTGTTATCACCTCCTCCTGAAGGCTCGGTCAGCGTCCCCTCATGGCCCTGCCCTCTGACCTCTGCTCTGACAAGACATTTGGATGAGGGTGTGATTGCCGTGAGATCCACTGGACAAATGAAACTTTCTGACCTCAAACAGTGACTGACAATGATGGATGGTTGGTTGTTTCCCTGGTACCACTGATTTTAAGTATAGTGAGGAATCTGTGAGCCATGGCTTAGAAAAATTAAAGTTCCAATACGAAATAGCAAGTTTACCACACCATCATGGACCAACAGTGCAATAAGAACTGGTCTTTAGATTTAAACGCTTTCGTGACCCTACGAATAGCAGATCATTTAAAAAAATAATAGTTTGGAAACTGTTGAAAATACAATCCATATAACTTCAAATAATTTCATTAGGTTTCAGATGTTACTGATATTTGATTATGAAATAACCTTACAACATTGGAACAAACATGAGAAGAACAGGTCTAGACTATCTTTTTTTTTTTTTCTTACAAAGATTTTAAGTAATCTCTACACACAATGTAGGGCTCAAATTTACAACCCCCAGATCAAGAGTTAAATGCTCTACCAACTGAACCAGCCAAGTGCCCCCATGATGTAGGATATCTTACTGTCTGAACATCAGAACAAACAAATAAAGAACAAACAAAGAAAAAATGTGAAGAACTGACATACTTGAAAACAACAGTTCTCCAACTTTCTTTGTTAGAATCGCCTGGAGGGTTTGATAAAACACAGATTGCTGAGCCCGTCCCTGCCGGTTTTCATTCAGTAGATCTCATATATGGCCTGAGAATTTGCAGCTCTAACACGTTTCCAAATGAGCCTGCTGCTGCTGATCCAGGGACCACACTGCAAGAACTACATGTCTGAAAGTTAATGATTATCAACTGCTACAGGCTTTGCAGCACCATCTTCTCACTTATATATACCACTAACATTTGAATTAAATGCCTCTGAAATGCCCATTGCTTAGCAGTCATCTGTCGGTCTGCCTTATCTTCCATTATACACACATCTGCCCCTTCTTCTTGCTCCCTCCCCACCCCTGTCCCCCACACACTGTGTATTCCTTCAGGACAGGGGCAGGGACAAGGGCAAAAAAGACTGAGTTCTTTTTTGGGGTCTCTCACAAAGTCTAGCCTAGTGTTTATAAACATGTCTTGATTTGCAATGGAACTAAATTCAAGATAAGGGAGATAGACTAAATCACTTTAAAAATCCATTCTAGCTCTAAGGTTTAATTATTCAAAAGTTACCTCTTCAACCTGGTATCTGTGCTCATTTCCACCACCTAGCTGTCCACTAACTCCATTTCCCCCTATCAATCCAGTGTACATAGCTGGATTGCACTTTCCAGACTCTTCTCGAATAAGACATAGCCATGTGACTGATTTCCAGTCAATGGATGTGCATCCCTTCCAGGACTGACCCTACAAGAACCACCCACACCAGATTCTCCATGCTCTTCCCCCTCAACTAGCTGTAGGCAGCTTAGCCGATAAACTGATGATGAAGGACCCTAAGGTGAACCCCGTCTGGGTTCCCACATCACGCTTGAAGGAGATTTGCTCCAGTCAGGACCTGCTTCGAACTTTCTAAGGGCTAGAGGTAAACTTCTATTGTACAAGTCCAATGTAAAAGTCTGTCGATCCTAGCCTTAAATAATTTCAGAGCCTCGGCTCTTATTTCACAGATGTGAAAGCCTAGACCATGGAAATGGCATCTGTGGGGGTCTTCTTGTTTCTGACTCTCACCCTTCTCCTCCACAAGCATCCATCTCATTGTCTCTTCTTTTTGTTTGTTTGTTTGTTTGTTTCAATTTTTTAAAATTTCTTTTCAGCGTAACAGAATTCATAGTTTTTGTACCACACCCAGTTCTCCATGCAATGCGTGCATCTCATTGTCTCTTAATGCAAATGGTTTCCATTGTCATGACAAGAAACTCATCAAGGCCTTTAAGCCTGCCACCGGTTGACACTCTTACCCTGTATTCCATGTAGTTCACATTCTATGGCTAAGGAGAGATGATAACCATCTAAGATAAGCACCTCTTTGAACACAGAACTGTTCGTTAGGCGTCCCTAATATGCCTACACAGCCCTGGACTTCTTCAGGAGAGAAGTTACAGAGGACTTCGGTGTGCTGAGGTCTGCAATCCTGCTGCATGAGTTTTATTTGTCTCCCCAGGCATTCAGGGGTTCAGATCCCTTGGGGCCCTCATTTTCACTGAGAACATGGTTGGAAGGTTTACTCCCTGCCTGTGCAAAAGAGTCCAGGAACTTGGCAGAGACGAATTGGTCCTGACTCTGAAGGTCCTAGCTGAGATCCCTTGGAGACCCTTGTAAGGAAGAGGATCTACTTTTTTTGCAAATGTCCAGGGGTTGTACTGGACATTTTATGTGCATTTTTTATTAGAATAATATAACTCTTATAGTTGAGGATAATGAGGCACAGAAAAAGGGAGTCTTTTACCCACATCACATAACAGTGCTTCACCTGAGTCCTTCTGACTCCAAAGCTAGTGTTTTTTTCTAGCATAGTATGTAGCCTCTCTAAATCTGCCCAGGAATATGCCATACTGGGGAGACTCCACACCCCCTGTGACAGACACTACTTTTTACCAGCAGATCCCCAGTGTGATTTAGTTAGGTTTAGAATGTGTCTGCTGCTAAACTCCCTATCCCAGATGCCTTGCAACAAGGAGGTAGGTACATAACTCATCCTAGCCAATATGGTATCAATAGAATTGTTTATGTAGAGCTTCTGGGAAAGCTCCTTAAGGCAATAGTAGAAAGCCAGAGTATATATATTTTTTCTTTATTTGCATTTTTAAAAAAATATTTTGTCCTTCTTCCTTTTTTCTGCCTGAAACTCAGATGTCATCACATCTGGAGCCAGAGGTGATGTATTGGAACCATAAGGCATCAAAATGACCTCCCAGAACAGCATCCCAGCTCTGTGCTGCCTCCCTCTGGACTTCTTTTACTTGAGAAAAAAATAAAAACACACATTTGTTTAAGCCACCATTTCATCAGGTTTTCTGTTGCCGGCAGTCAGACAAGATTCTAAGAGCTTTCCCTTCGAAGCCTTCTGCTACAGAAGTGGGAGTAGCTTTCCTGGCTCATCTTGCTAAATTACATACCAGGTCTTCCGGCTGCTCCTATTTCCCAAACCACATCCCCCCGAGTTTCTCTGGAGGGTCCCTAACGATGGGACTGTGGAGTATGCAGGCTGTATCCCAGCACTGAAGGGGCACCAGACGAATGGGCAATGTCATCTGTGGTTTGTATTTCTTAAGGATCTTCCTGCATCCACCGTGACCGAATGCCCCCTGCCCCACCTCGAGCATCGAAGCCCACCGCCAAGGCTGTATTCAAAAGGACACAGAACAGCACTTACGTGCACATGCCCAAACCACTAAATCATGGCACACGTAATGGTCTTTCAGTTTCTCTCCAGCTTATTTCAAACAACTGTCAAGATTCCCCAGCAACACAGGAAGGGTCCCACAGGAGCCTAACCTGGTTCTAATCACACCAGGGCCCCTGCAATGGTGACAGCAGCGAGCCATTGTGCTTTGCATGGCTCCTTCAGCAGCAACCATTGCACAGGAAGACGAAGAGCATGAGAGGACTGTTCATGAGACACCTTTGAAACGCCCCCAGGATTCACAGAAATAACTGGGGAGAGATATTTGCCCTGATTACTATGGCTGTGAAGAAAATCACCCCAAAACTTAGAGGCTTACGACAACAATAAGGATTCAGATCTAGGAATTCAAGTGGGGCACAGAAGGCTGTTTTGGCTCTGGTCCTCAATGTCCATGGCCTCAGCTGGCAGAAACCTAGAATCCTTAGAAGACTCATTCATTCACATGTCTGGTGGTTGACGCTGGCTGTTGGCTGGGGGTCTAGATTAGGCTTTCAGCTGGTGTATACACATGAGGCCTCTCTGTGTGGCCTGAGTTTCCTCATGACACAGTTCTAAGGGCAAGTGCCATATCACCTTTCAGGACCTAGCCTTGGAAGTCATCCAGAGCCATTTCTGCTGCATTCTACTGGTTTAAAGGAAGGGACCATAAACTCCAGCTCTTGAGGGAGGCATGTTAATATCACATTGTAAGAACACATGAGATGAGGGACCCCTGGGCGGCTCAGTGGGTTAAGCCACTGCCTTTGGCTCAGGTCATGATCTCAGGGTCCTGGGATCGACCCCCCGCATCAGGCTCTCTGCTCAGCGGGGAGCCTGCTTCCCTCTCTCCCTTTCTCTCTGCCTGCCTCTCTGCCTATTTGTGATCTCTCTGTCAAATAAATAAATAAAATCTTAAAAAAAAAAAAGAACACATGAGATGGAATACACACACACACACACACACACACACACACACACACCAGTCCAGTTATCTTTGGAAAATACAATCTGCCACAATGTTGAAGGAATTTGGATGTCCTACTTTTACCCTGGGGGTTGAGCGTTGGAGATGAGAGGCAAGAGGCAGGGTTACTGGCATAGACCAAGGGAGAACTGAATTCCTGATTCAATTTTAGAGTTACATATATTCTCAGGCCCTTGCTATGTTAGTCACCTCAGGCTGTTAAAACAGAGTACCATAGACTGGGTCACCTATAAACAACAGAAAGTTATTTCTCATAGTTCGAGAAGCTGGAAAATCCAAGATCAGGGTGCCATAACAGTCGGGCTTTGATGAGGACCCTCTGTGGGGTTGCAGACTGCCAACTTCTCATTTTATTCTCTCGTGATGGAAGGAGTAAGTGAGCTCTCTGGGGTCCTTTTTATGAAAGCAGTTATCCTACTTATGGGGGTTCCACCCTCACAAACTAATCACCTCCCAAAGGCCCCATCTCCTAATATTTTCACATTTGGGGTTAGGATTTCAAAATATTAATTTTGGGATGACACATTTAATCCATTTCACGTACATTTGCTTCATTCTTCAGACTGTAAGATCTACTGTACACACTTTACATTATTATGACCCACAGTTCTCAGTGTCTTTTCCTGTCCCAACTCCTCCTTCAAGCTCTGGCTCACATTTTCCTTCTTTGGTAGAGCTGTCCCCCACTTCCCAGGGGAGTCCCTCCTGCTTCTGCTCCTCGCCCTCCTCACCAGGCCCACAGAATTCGAGATATCATTTTTGTAACACCTCAATGCTTATATGGCTCCCAATCAACAGTAGTTAATGTCAAAACTTGGTGGGGCATTATCTGACTATTCCATTCTCTGGTGTTCTTTTAAGCATCTGATACTTAAGCGTAAATTTCCAATTACATCTAGAAGCATATATTGACTTACTGTAACTACAAACCCAAGAAGCAGTAAACATGCTCAGAAGAGCTTGCCAAAATGTTACTTTTAAGAGCCTATTAAGGAGCTTTAATATTTTATTTTGGATTATGCAGATAAAGTTTATAAACAAGGTTGTTAAAAAATAATGGGGATGAGAAAGCCTTTCTATCTCTTTCTTCATATCTGGGTAGAGGGAATAAAATACAAGTCTAACTCTCCACCCCACTGAACAAGAACTAGGTTAATTCCTGTTCTCTCCAGATGGAGACGGAGGCCCCCTAACCCCACATCACTTCTCAACAATGACCAGCATCTATCTAGAACTTATCATGTACCAGCCACTTTAAGTACATCATCATCTTACTGAATCCTGACAATGATCCTGAAAAGGTACCATGACCCCAGTTTCACAGAGCTAACAAATGGCACCACTTGGCTATAAGCACAAGTCTGCCTAATTCTAAAGCTCTGTACTTTAGACCACCCCGCATCTCTACTGATTCTATGGTAGGTTACATGCTGGAGCCTTGTCAGGTGGGGTCAGCAGTGAGATCATCAGGTGTTCAAATCTTCATCAGAGTTCAAATCTTAGCCCTTTTTTTCTGCAGCCTTGAACAAATCACCCTTGAGTCTCATTTTTCTTCTATATCCTTAAAAATAATTTATTTATTGGGGGGCGCCTGGGTGGCTCGGTGGGCTAAGCCTCTGCCTTCGGCTCAGGTCATGATCTCAGGTCCTGGGATGGAGCCCCACATCGGGCTCTCTGCTCAGCAGGGAGCCTGCTTCCCTCCTCTCTCTCTGTCTGCCTCTCTGCCTACTTGTGATTTCTCTCTGTCAAATAAATAAATAAAATCTTTAAAATAATAATTTATTTATTGGACATTTACTATACATCCAGCACTTTGAATTATCTCATTTAATCCTCACATTAGCTTTAAGTTATATTCTATTATTACTCCCATTTACAGAGGAGGAAACCAAGGTTTGGGGTGGTCAGGTAGCCTCCCCGAGCCTGTGGAACTAATGGTAGAGCCACGTAAGCCCAGGTCCATCTCACTCCATGGCTCAAACTCCCAACCACCCAGCATAATTGTTCCTACTAACACTTTCCTCATCCATCATGTTGTAACAAGCACGATAACACATGTGCAAGCATTTCATAAATGGTAAGTACAAAAGAAGTGTTAGTGTTCCAGTTATGATAGGAAAACTGTGCTGTAACAGGGAATAAATGTCCACATTAACAGAGAAATCTGGAATTCTGGAGCCAGTGCTCTCTGGAACCAAACACAGACCAGCAGCCAGAATGCTATATTATTAGACAGTTCCACTTAGCAGGATCCATTTTTGTGCAGCTTTAAGAAAAAGTAAATCACTGTAAATGTCTTTCCAAACAGCTTTAATTATAGATTAGCCTTGTCAATCTTAATAAAATTGTGCCTCATGTTTGAGGTTTATATATGGAAGAGTTCTCAAAAGCAATTACTTTTATTTCCCAAATATGTCATTTAAAAAATTCTTATATTCACAGCTTGATCCCCTTAACGCTATTTTTAGATTCATTTTGAATCTGACTCTGTCTAAAACTAAATCACGGCCCCATGATACGGAACAACTTAAATGTCACGTCAGTGACATAGTCATTGATTTTATATTTCTGTCCAGGCTAGTAGACTTGAAGCAGAAAACAGTGAGGACCGAGCGCTAAAAATATGCATTTCCTTCCAAATAATCTGATTTTATGATTAAAGTAAGATGAACCTTTTAAAAATAAAATCTTCAAGATTCATGATTCTAAGCTGTGCTCTTAATTGATGGTAGACAGTCCTTTCAGTTTTTCTTGTGGACTTATTGAAAAAATGGTACTTGCTTTGTTGGCCTGGCAAAACCCAGTCTATGGGACATTGGCCTATCTTAAAAAGCCTTCACGTCTTAAAATATTAACTGGAGTTTCAGCTAAGAAAAAAAGTGGCAGTACAGTGTGGAGGGAGTTCCTTGGTCACATACATTAGAAAAATGTTACTTTATATCATTCCCAGTTAGAAAATCACAATGTACCTTAACAAATTAAAGGCTCTGAAAAATCCTGAATTAATGAAGCTGACATAATTTTCTGTAACTGGACATTTTCCAAACTTACTTGGTCATCAAACTATTTTTCCAAATAGCAGTAGCATCATAAAGAACTTCTCCTCTGTGAGACTTTGGTAAAGGCTATTATAATTGGTTCTGAGATAAAAATGTCTGAGACATGTGACCAAACCACTTGAACTTCCCAAGACATACTGTAGTTAAGAGTATAAATTTTTACACTCAGATTATACTCTAAAGGAATTCGGTGATGCAGAATAACACTGGAAACCCACAACATGCTCTAAAAACCCTACAAATTTAGCATTACTTATTTACATCACATACTTATTCCAGAAAGACTTGCTATATTATAATTTATTACATAAATAGAAATGGCAAAATATGAATAAGACTTAAAAAATAAATTGAATTTAAAAATCAAGGCTAATCAAAAGAAATGAAATCTTGCCATTTGCAACGACGTGGATGGAACTAGAGGGTATCATGCTTAGTGAAATAAGTCAATCGGAGAAAGACAACTATCATATGATCTCCCTGATATGAGGAAGTGGAGATGCAACATAGGGGGTTGGGGGAGGTAGTAAAAGAAGAAAAGAAACAAGATGGGATTGGGAGGGAGACAAACCATAAGTGACTCTTAATCTCACAAAACAAACTGAGGGTTCCTGTGGGGAGGGGGATCGGGAGAGGGGGTTGGGGTAATGGACATTGGGGAGGGTATGTGCTATGGTTAGTGCTGTGAAGTGTGTAAATCTGGCGATTCACAGACATGTACTCCTGGGGATAAAAATACATTATATGTTTATAAAAAATAAAAAAATTAAAAATCAAGGCTATATTAAAGAAGAAACATAAATATGGAGGGAGAAAATGAGGTACCAGCACGTATGTCACTAAACTTTAAATTTAGCTCTGAGCTCCCCAGCAACCAAAGCAAAAAGGGATTCGTGGTCATTTACATAATTACCATGGTGAAAAAGAATAAAGTTTTAACAGGTCCCGTCCATAAGGAAAACAAGGCTTTTTTAGACAGAATTATAGAAGTAATCATTTAAAGGGAGAATTTCATAGGAGACATAATGCCTCCAGCCATTTTCCAAATGCAGTAACAAATTTATGTGGCTAATTCTTATAGCATTGCCAATGATAAAGCTCAGGGCCAAATATTAAATTCTACAAAGTTGATGGGCTCCATTTGTCTTTGGCTGATTCAGGAAGACAAGTTACAAATCTAATAAAATCATGATAGCCCTAAGACAAATTAGCTTTGTACTTCACCATTTTCAGAATCAAAATAATAGGCAAGAAAAGATAATGCACACTTTTTGGTTAAATAATAATAGCTGACACTTATATAGACCTCACTATGTGCCAAGCGGTGTTGTAAGCACTTCATATGTATCCATTCATTCAATCTTCATAACCACTCCATAAGGTAGGTACTATATCCTTTACTTTACAGATGAGGAAACACAGACTCAGAGATTCTGTGGTCAAGGTCACAGAGCTGTACTAACACTATCTAGCAATGGAGGCCAACTCTTCCATGCGGATGGGTGGGAGAAATGGGACTAGACTTGGGCAACAGAGGAGAAAATACCACTCCTTTCAATCTGTAGAATCAGAGGAATTGTATCATTTGTTATGCCTACATCCCTAGAGCTGTAGAAAGGGGTTTAGGGCCACTCTATCAGTCAAGGTCCAACCAGAAAAAGAAATCATTCTCAGTATTTAAACAGAAGGACTTAGATCAAATACAAGAAAATGGTTACAGAGAAAGAGCTAAGAAACCCCCAGGAGAGTGTGAAGCAGCCCAGAGATTAGCAACAATGGGAGGGAAGAAATGGTTTTACAAGAGCCCGGGGACTGGGGTTACTCACAGCAAACCTGTCCAAGGGAGCCCTGGAAGCGCCCAGAGTTCCAGGCCTCGCACCCCAGCTTCTCCCTCTACCTGCCTCCAGTCTCTCCCTGGCTGAACGCTGCCAGAATCCTGATCCCCTCAAGGGATCAGGCCTTCTTTGTTATAGGACAGAGCTGCGAAGGTTGGAAGTGGATCTAAAGGCAAAATCACCCCAGACTGGCCCAGGTGCTAACAGTAGGCAGGTTGCCAGTAAATAATGGCTTATTTTGTAAGGTAAAATACTTTCTTCTGCAGGTAGCAAAACCATGCAATAGTTACTCAGGAGAAGGGTACATGTTGAAAATATAAGCAGATTCATAAACTTAGGTAAACTAATTCTGTAAAAATGCATTCAGCATCTATTGTGAATAAGTTGCCAAGATGGAGTTTCCTGCATGGTGCGGCCATGGCTTTCTGGAGTTTTGGAAGCTCTTCACAGATGTGTTCCTCAACGCTAAGCAGTTTGTGCTGTCCCATGTGAGCCTAACACATATGGGGATGCCTGTCCCACGGGAGGGTGAATGGAATGGGTTCTGTGACTTGTGTGCAGCAGTATAAACCTTGCTGAGTGACCTAACAGCAAATCGGGACTATAGAAAGATGGCGTGCTGTCTTTTGAGAACTTTGCCTCACGAATTTCTAAGGGAGCACAGGCAGGTAGGGAGGAGTTGCATTCCAACAATAGCATAGCAATGGGTGAGGAGGTAATGTGGGCGCATGGGAACCCTTCAGGTGAGCCTCCCAAAGTTGTCAAAGGGGGTCGGTTCACAGAAAAATGGAAAACCACTGTTCTACAGAGGCACAGATACAAAGCTTACTGCTGTGAACTGATTTCTAGAAGCCTGAAGGTTAAGATAGGTACACAACCTCCTGATGTAAGATAGAAAATGAGAATTGCCACAAATAGGAGATGGTATTAAGGAGATTCCTAGAAGAAAGAGATAAGTTCTGAATGAGGACTGTGGCTTTGGGGGTGAGTAGTATAAATTATGGAGGGTAGGTGACATTGGAGCTACATCTTCTATGGTTTTGACCTGCGGAGATGGGAAAAGAGAATTGTGCCCTGATGCAGGGCACAGCCAAAGGGAAGGCACAACATCTCTTAAGCAGGGAGTTGAAGATCTATGTCAGGTAGTCATTTATTGAAGCAAAGGGTGCAGGAAGGGAAAGAGTGGAAAATAAAAATGAAAAGGCAGATTAAGGGTGCCTGGGTGGCTCAGTCATTTAAGCATCTGCTTTGGGTTCAGGTCATGATTCCAGGGTCTGGGGATTGAGTCCCGCATGGGGCTCCTTGCTCAGCGGGAAGCCTGCTTC
>PISX010022923.1:0-30764 GCA_004024625.1 Mellivora capensis
TGCCTGCTTGTAATCTCTGTCTGTCAAATAAATAAATAAAATCTTAAAAAAAAAAAGAATTATGTAGTGTCCTTCTGTATCTTTGATTACAGTATTTAGTTTAAAATCTAATTTATCTGATATGAGAATCTCTTCCCCAGCCTTCTTTTGAGGCCCATTGGCATGAAAGATGCTTCTCCATCCCTTCACTTTCAGTCTGGATGTATCCTTAGGTTCCAGATGGGTCTCTTGTTGGCAACTATGGATGGGTCCTGTCGTTTTATCCAATCTGCAACCCTGTGTTGTTTTATGGGTGCATTTAGGCCATTCACGATGAGCGTGATTATTGAGAGATACGTTTTTATTGACACTGTGTTACCTGTGAAGTCTTTGTTTCTATAGATTGTCTCCATAAGTTTCTGTTCAATGATATTCTTAGGTTTTTTCCTCTTTTATAGAACCCCCCCCCCCTTAATATTTCCTGCATTGTCAGCTTGGTGGTCACATACTCTTTTAAACTTTGCTGGTCTGGGAAGCTCTTTATCTCTCCATCCATTTTGAATGTCAGTCTTGCTGGATAAAATATTCTTGGCTGCATGTTCTTCTCATTTAGTGCCCTGAATGCATTTTGCCAGCCCTTTCTGGCTTGCCAGGTTTCTGGGGACAGGTCTGACGTTATTCTGATGGGCTTTCCTCTGTTCGTAAGGAATTTCTTCACCCTAGCTGCTTTCAAGAACTCTTGTCCACAATTATGATTCATCATTTTCATAGTCAGGTGTCTTAAGGTCTTTCTAGATTTTATGATCTTGGGGGGAGACCTTTCTGCTTCTAGTACATGAATGCTGGTTCCATTTGTGAGATTGAGAAAATTTTCATGGAGAATTTGTTCAACGTATCTTCTAGTCTTCTCTCTTTCTCCTCCCCCTCAGGGATTCCAATAATACTGACGTTGGAACATTTCATGGTGTCCTTTATTTCCCTAATTCTGTTTTCATGGCTTCTAAGCTGTTTGTTCCAGGCTTCCTCCTGATCCTTTTTTTCTATCTGTCCTCCAGATCACTAATTCTATCTTCTGCCTCAGTTACTCTAGCTTTTAGAGAATTTAGATTGGATTGGAACTCACTGAGAACATTGTTAACATCATCCCTGGTGGCTTTCACTTCTGCCCTAATCAATTCCATTTTGTCATCAAAGGCTTTCTCCAATCTAGCTATTGCCTGGATAATTGTTAGCCTGAATTCCCTTTCTGACATACTGTCTATGTCCATATCCAATAGCTCTGTTGGAGAGGGCCTAGTCTCTGAATTTTTCCTCTGTTGGGCATTCCTCCTCCTAGTCATTTTGGTGAGAGATGGGTGAACAGATGTGTAGTTCAATGTATCAACCGTCGTGCAGGCAAGGTGCACCCTGGAACGCTTCTGCCTGCTGGCGTCTTCCGCCCCCATAGAGATCCAGAAGTGTATAATTCTAATCTCAGGCTGATTTCATGGGTGATCAGAGTTCTTTGGTAGGTAATCAGCTCACTTTAGGAGACAGGTGGAAATGGTGCCTCCTCCTCCTTCTCTGCCATCTTGTCTCCCTGTCAGAGATATTTAAAACTTAATTCACTTAAAATAATAACCAGTTACATGTTATCATAACTAACATTTTTTAAATGAAAAGGCTTTTCTAAAAAATTAGAAGAATGGCATAGTTTTATATTTTTGAAAATCTCTGAGTTAAAAGAGCTCATCTGATTCTCCTATCTGCTTCTGCATTCAGTCTCCTAAGTTACATTGTTTTGGTTGAAGCACGTGAAAAAAAATTCAGCTTCACATGGGTGTTTAACTGGAAAAAGGAAAGAGGAATACTATAATTACCTTTTCAAGTAATTGTGGTTCTTTCTTTGATATTGTATCCAAACCTAACTTAGTAGTGATTCTGAAACCGTAATCATACACTTTTTAAAAAAAAAAAATTTTTTATAAACATATACTTTTATCCCCAGGGGTACAGGTCTGTGAATCACCAGGTTTACACACTTCATAGCACTAACCATAGCATATACCCTCCCCAATGTCCATTACCCCACCCCCCTCTCCCGATCCCCCTCTCCCCAGCAACCCTCAGTTTGTTTTGTGAGATTAAGAGTCACTTATGGTTTGTCTCCCTCCCGGTCCCATCTTGTTTCTTTTCTTCTTTTCCTACCCCCTGAACCCCCCATGTTGCATCTCCACTTCCTCATATCAGGGAGATCATATGATAGTTGTCTTTCTCTGATTGACTTATTTCACTAAGCAATTCATGCACTTTTTTATACTCTATTACATAAATTATGTTGGAATATCTTGACATTTTGAATGGCTCTTTTATCTTGCATGATCTGGTAAAATTGTGCATTGATTATTTGGGAAATAGTGGTTCATGGAGTTACGTGGGTCTTTAAAATACTGACATTTCAATATGTAATATAAAAAAATTAATCCGTTAATACCACTACAGATTTCATCATGAAAGTCCTCAAGTATTATGAAACTGTCAAGGTCATGGTGGTAGACATGTTTAGTAAGTCCTCATTTTTACTTGAAGGGTTGAATTTTACCATTCTTAGCAAATACTGTCAGTTTCTTTCCTTGAAGTGACTGGTTCACTTGTTTCATTTTTGAGAAAATATCTGCCAAGTACCAAGTTTAAATCACGATAGTCTTTTTTTTTTTTTTAAGGTAAAAATGATGTTCTTTGAGAGAAGTGGCTAGCTGAGCTTACAACTCCAAAAAAAAAATGACACAGCCATGTCTTGGTTTGCAGCAGAAATGATTTATACATACTTTCTGTTTTGTCCAATAGAATGTTCAAAAGACATGTGCTCAACAGTTAAAATTCAATTAAAAAATTAATAATTTTTGCAACTTTAGGACATTCTTAAGTAAAACAGGTTTTTTTCTTTCTTTCTTTCCTTCTTTCTTTCTTTCTTTTTTTTCTTAAACTGCAGGTGCTTGGTAGTAACTCATACAGTGACCGCTAGCACAGTTGGGTGCTTCTGTCCTGCTTTCGAGTGAAGGCACCAGCAGTTTCCATTTTTCTCCTGCACCATCAGTGCAGGTGTTGGCAAAGTGAAAGGGCAAATATTGTCTTAATATTTTATGAAAATAGATTTGGCCTGTGGGATGCCCTGAAAGGATTTTAGAGACCTTCAGGGGTTTGCAGACCACACTTTGTGAGTTGCCATTTTGGGCTTTTGGACTTTTATCAAAGACATCTTTAGTCTGAAGTGGGATGACTATCAGTCAAAAATGTGGATGAAGAGAGTGTTGTTATAAAAGAAAGGATGTAGAACCTGATAATCAGAGAGGACCTACCTGCTTTTCCAGTTTTATTTGTGGGCTGGAGGTGAGGCAGATGGGTATGAGAGATAGGTGGCCTGGCTCTTTTTATGTTTTATTAAACATTTCCCATTGTGTTTCTTCTTCATATTTTTTTTTTAAGATAAATTGCTTTTTTTTTTTTAAGATTTTTTATTAATTTGACAAAGAGAGATAGCTAGAGAGGAAACACAAGCAGGGGGAGTGGGAGAGGGTGAAGCAGGCTTCCTGCTGAGCAGGGAGCCGGATGTGGGATTCGATCCCAGGACTCTGGTATCATGACCTGTGCCGAAGGCAGATGCTTAACCACTGAGCCAACCTAGTGCTCTTCCCTTTTTTTAAGATTTAAGAAAAAGATTTACTTATTTATTTCAGAGAGAGCACATGCGTGTGTACAAGAAGCGGGGCAAGGGGTAGGGAGGGCAGAGGGAGAGAACCTTCAAGCAGACTCGTCATTGAGCACAGAGCCCAATGCAGGGTTTCATTCCGTGATCCATGAGATCATGACCTGAGCTGAAACCAGAAGTTGAACCCTCAACTGACTGAGCCACCCTGGTGCCCCTAAAGATTTTTTAATCTCTGCAACCAGTGTGGGGCTTGAACTCACAACCCCGAGACCAGAAGTCATATGCTTTACTGACTGAGCCAACCTGATGCCCCTTCACTTCTAAATTCAGTTGAGACATTCTGGGAGAAGAGAAGGATAGTAGCAGGATTTCAAGGGGATGGTACAACAGCTAGGATGGAGTTTTGACATCTACCCTTCAAGAATTATAAATTAGAGATTTATAGGAGGGGACTTTCTGTGTTTATTTCCAAACCAGAGACTCAAGAAAACAGTGAAAAGGTAATACAGGAAATTTAGAAACTACAGAAAAGTACAAAAGTCACCCATTATTCTACCACCTGAAGATACCAAAATGTTAACAGTAATCTAGAGGAAAGGTGGTTTTATAGGCCGTGACACAGGGGAGTTATTTGTCATTGGGGAACTATTCCGATCATTTGTAGCCATCTGCATTGGCACTCTCCATGTTTGTCACGGGGCTGCAGAGTTGACAATTCCAGCAGTGCTTCTCACAGATGGGACATGAATGGTGCCTTCCAGAATCAGGCAGTGTTGCAGCTCTGCAAGGTATACACTGTCTGCACAGGAATTGTAGTATAAATAAATTATGCAAGAGTCATTTTTAGACTTAAAATTTCATGATTTTAAACAGAGTTTCCTAATATGGAAGAAAGAAATACTTTCATCACTTTAGAGAAAACCTGGTGGGTAGGGATCAATAACAGGAAAGAAAATGTTCTAAGAAGTCATTAGTTTTGGTGATGTTTTTAATTGCCAGGTTTAACCCCACTGCCTGATGATCAGAGCCAGAAGTACAGATCTCCGGGAAATTCAGCCACCATAGAGAAAACCACACCCTTCTTACCATCGTATATCTACCAGAATCAAACCCAAGAGAAAACGCACACTTCCAGCATTTTATCTGATGAACAAAAGAACTTTTGTAGAACTACTCACCCAGATTTAGTCTTAACTTCAAAAAGTGTTGCTTCTCTCAATTTGTTTGGTGAGGCACAATATCAAGAAGCACTTGTGAAAAAAAGTGATTTGAAGGAAGAAAACCATAACCATTCTTTAGGTAAGTTACTTAAATTTTTCTCTTCTGTAACTAATTAGCAGTGTTACCAAGCTATGCTAAGATAAGAAAAGTCCTTTCTGCATTTTTTCTTGTCCTCTGTGGCTTTTATTATGAGCCCCTACACATTGCACAGCCACTGAGTCTGGATTGGATATAGAACTGGACATAGAGTTTGTGACTTTCCAAGAACAATTGCAGTACTCATGCTGACTTTAGACATTCCCTGGTCACATGGGGTCTTCAAAAAGGGAGGCAATGAGTTCCTTGTGTACCATTTCTCTTTGAGAGCTTAGAAATAGTTTTTTTTTTTTTTTTTAAGATTTTATTTATTTATTTGACAGAGAGAGACACAGTGAGAGAGGGAACACAGCAGAGGGAGTGGGAGAGGGAGAAGCAGGCTCCCCACAGAGCAGGAAGCCCGATGCAGGGCTCGATCCCAGGACCCTGGGATCTTGACCTGAGCTGAAGGCAGACGCTTAATGACTGAGCCACCCAGGGCTCCAAGAGCTTAGAAATAGCTTGAGGTTGATTTAAAACATACATGGTGGTGGTGGTGGGGAAGCATGATAGAAGATGGAAAATGTGAGAAATAGGTTGGTGATGGCAGTTATTTTTCAGAAAAGAAATCTCCTGCAACCCCAGACATTCCATTTGTCCTCGGTGCATCTCTGTATTCCCAATATCTAGCACATTTCTGCCAGAGAACCAGCAGTGTCTGATGGTCTAAGCTCATGGAGCTGTCGTGGCATTTTCTTCTGGTCTTTTTTTCTTAACTCCAATTTCTGTGCCCCACTCCTCCCTCCACTTTTTTTTTTTTTTAACATTTTGTAACCATAGAATATTGTATAATTGTATTCCTTGCCCTCTCAACATGGAAAATGCTTATGGTACATTCCATAGTCTCCATAACCATAATTTTTTTTTTATAAAGATTTTTTTAATTTATTTGACAGACAGAAATCACAAGTGGGCAGAGAGGGAGAGGAGGAAGCAGGCTCCCTGCCAAGCAGAGAGCCCAATGCGGGGCTCGATCCCAGGACCCCAGAATCATGACCTGAGCTGAAGGCAGAGGTCTTAACCCACTGAGCCACCCAGGCACCCCATCCATAACCATAATTTTAATGGTTCTCATCATTATGCTAGTCATCAAATAATATATCAGTATTTAATGTTCTTTGAAGTTGGACTGACTTGTTTCCAATATTTTAAATTTAAATTTAATTCTCAATTTTAATGGTGTTTTCATGAATATGTTCTTTGGGGTAAGTTATAAAAAATACAGATAATACTTATTACTTATGATTGGGCACTTTTGTGCATAATATTTTATTTCTAATTTAGAATAATTCCTTTGTATGGAAAGGTCTAATGCCTTTAAACATTTTTTTAAACAATATACTCTCTTAACCTTTTATTTTGGAAAATTTCAAACATCCAGAAAACTTGAAAGTCCACTGCAGTGATTAGCAGTAGATCTCAATTCAACAGTTAATTTTTGCCATGTTTACTTTGTCTATATATATTTGTATGTATTATATATATTTATACCTATATCTATATCTCTGTCTATATTTATGTATAATTTGTTCAGTCATTTCATTGCAAGTAATATGCAGACATTATGTTACATCATTTTAAAAATTTCAGCATGCATCAAGTAAAAAATTAGGACATTCTTCTGTATAATCCCAGTAATATTCTGTAATATTCAAATCCATTTTAGAATTCCTGCTATTATCCCAAAAATGTTCTTTGAAGTTTTTAAATTTGATTTAATTTAATTTGATTTAATTAAATTAATTTATTTGACAGAGAGAGAATACAAGCAGGGGGAGTGGGAGAGGGAGAAGCAGGCTTCCTACTGAGCAGGGAGCCTGATGTGGGGCTTGATCCCAGGACCCTGGGATCATGACCTGAGCCAAAGGCTGATGGTTAACGAATGAGCCACCCAGGTGTCCCAAAAGTTTTTTGTTTTTTTTTTTAAAAACAGGATCCAGTCAAGTTCATCTATTACGTTTTGTTGTTATAGCTCTTTAGTAGTTTTTAATTTAGAAAAGCCCACACTGTTTTTCATAACATTAACCTTTTGAAGAATGTAACTTTTTAATTAGGGTTTTGTAGTTTATGTCTGTGATAGTAAAGAAATCCTTGAGTGCTCTAAAATCTTCGGCATATGTTACTTTTTTTTTTTTTAAGATTTATTTATTTCAGAGAGCGTGCGTTCAAAGGGTGGGTGGAAGGGACAGAAAGGGGAGAGAAACAGATTCCCCGCTGAGCACAGAACCCCTTGCAGGGCTCCATCTCACAACTCTAAGACCATGACATGAGCTGAAATTAAGAGTTGGATGCCCAACTGACTGAGCCACCCAGGTGCCCCTGGCATATATTACTTTTGATAAATATTTTTTTAGCATAGTAACTTGTAAAATTATCAAGTGTTAAGACTTTACTTTTTGCAACTAAATTTTCCTAATTTTTATCCTAGGAGAAGGTGTTTTACCATGTTGGGAAAAGGTGACTGAACCGATTGAGGAAGGGAATGATGTGAATGTAAAAAAAACTGGTGATTCTTCAGAAGTGGCTAATATTGAAGAAAGGTATCATCCATGTTGAAAGGAATAAGAAGAGTGACAGTTTAATTTAGTAGCCAGCTATTAAGATAGAGCACTTTTTTTTTTTTTGAACGATGCATGGTTTTCTTGTTTTTGCTTGAATATGCTTTTAAGTATGATGTCAAAGATAAAACTTATCACATATTGTCACTGATAGCGCTTAGGGAGATATATCAGTTCAAGTAGATTTGACATTGTTTTGGAAAAACTGAGCAAACTTTTTTCACCAAAGAGAAAAAAATCTGTGTAAAATTAATCTTCTCTCAAATAGTTAAGTAAATCCCATTTTGGCAAAGAGAAACAAATTAATATTGAGTCTCACATTTGGTGTTACTTCTAAACTATAATTGGGTAAGTCTGGTTACAGAATTTAAAAATCTTATGACAAAGATAAAATATCAATATTGAAGTTTATTATTTTCTTAAATATTTGAAATATTTTAGTGTATGTTATGGAAAGGAAAATGACTTCTGATTATTGCCCTATTTACATTGTCAATGCTCTTTCTTAAAGATATATATTTGAAATTTTCAAAATGTATTTTAAAGTAATGCAATGAATATGATATTTCAAAAGTTAATCTACAGGCAACAGATGGACTTCAGAAGGGTTTTACAAGTCGTGTGGAGTGTTGTCTTCTCTGTATTTCGGGAGATGGGGTGGGATTATAGCTTTCATTGGATTTTCAAAGGAGGTCGGTGACTTTGAGAAAGGTTAGTTCTTAGTATAGTCAGGGGTATCTGTGTCAGGCACACTAAGTGTCAAATACCACATCTTGATTTGCATGTTAAATAATTATTTTTATGATTAGACCTATTAAAGCTGCTATCAGAGAAAGGAAACAGACATTTGAAGACTACTTAGAAGAACAAATTCGGCTGGAAGAACAAGAACTGAAACGAAGGCAACTAAGGGTAGGCATTTCGACTATTTTGATTAAGTTCCTTAAGGCTTTAGAGATTTGTTTGTAATTTTCTTTAAAAATAACTTTGAGATATACCTTTGGATATACCAGAATTAATTCAAATATTGTTCTCTATTTAAGGAAGCCGAAGGATCATTCCTAATCAAAGCAAAACCAAAACAACCATTCTTGAAACGAGGAGAAGGTTTAGCTAGATTTACTAACGCTAAATCTAAGTCTCAGAAAGGGAGAGAAAATAAACTAGTGACTAATCAGAGCACTCCAGAGGACCAACCTGTGTTTAAAATGGACAGACAACAATTCCAGCGGAAAACTGCTCTTATAAATAAAGAACTGTGTACAGAGAACCCGCCTGTTAAAAAGAACAATAAAGCTAGAGCCAAGAGTGATTTCGTCACACTCAGCCAGAAGCCAAAAGTGCTTAAGAGTAGTAACAGGAAAAGTCTTCCTCCAACAGGATTGAAAATACCTGGAGGGAAGAAATATGATGGGCAATTTAGAGACCAGATCAAATTAGAAAAAAAAGTTGAGTCTAATAATAGAGAAAATGTACCTGAGTATGCAAAACTTTGTGATACTGGTTGCAAAGTCTGGAATAAGACACAGGGTAAAGACAAACTTCCTTTTTCGGCAGGACTGGTCAGCTACATGTCTTCGAATAGCCCAAAACATGAGACCTTGAAAAAGTCAGAATCTTCTCTTGACATTTCTCTTCAGAAAAAGTTAGAGAATTGGGAACGAGAAAAGGAAAAGGAAAATTTGGAGTTAGATGAATTTTTATTTTTGGAACAAGCTGCTGATGAAATATCATTTTCCAGTAATTCCTCATTTGTACTGAAGATCTTAGAGAGAGACCAGCAGGTCTGCAAAGGCCACCGGCTGTCTTCCACCCCTGTCAAAGCTGTGCAGCCGCAGATGGTGACACTGGATCCTGTTACTCAGTGTAACCACAATGAGGCTTTAGGCTGTACTGAACCTGAACATGAGGGTGGGTGTGAGGTCACACCCAACCAACCTGATTCCGTCTCCTCACCTGAAGGGTGTAGGGAACAGTTGTGTAAAGTCAGTAGGAAAGCACTCCAAATGAGCACTTCTGAAAATCAGACTCAGTGGAATGTAAGTGATGATGAAGGTGTCACAGACAGTGACAGTAGCACTGACTCTGAAGAGCAACTTGATGTTACTATAAAACCAATTGAGGATAAAGAGAGGAGTTTCAGCAGCAGAGAAGACAGTCCGCAAGTCTGTGATGGCAAGGACCCTTTTAGGGACACTGGGATTCAAGAAGATGATAAAAGGAGAGATGTTGATTTAGATCTGTCTGATAAAGATTACAGTAGCGATGAGTCTGTCACTCTAGAAAGCTTGAAAAACAAAGTTTCTGAGTCCTCACGAAGACCCTCATCCATAAGTATGAGTAAAATTGACTTTGACGATGAAAGAACTTGGACTGACCTTGAAGAGAATTCATCTAAGCATGATGCTTTTCTGGGGGATGAGGCCATTTATGGGACTCCTCAAACAGCCTACCCTAAGAGTGAAATATGTGTGTCGGACAAAACAATAAAGAGGAAAGTTGCACCAGTCAAGAAGGGGGAAGACTTGAGCAAACCCAGTAGGAGCATAAGCCCTCCTCCTACATCGGATCTCATGATGAAGTTCTTCCCTGCTTTGAAACCAAAACCAAAATCAGATTCACACTTGGGAAATGAACCCAAGTTAAACCCAAGTCAAGACCAACCACTTGGTAAGTCAGCATTATAAAAGAGGTATCAGAATGTTATAAATTTCACATTTACCTTAGTATCTGCTCTCGGAATGCTTAAAATCCTTACCTTTCTAGTTGCTCAGTATAAGTCTAATTAGGAGATTTGTTAAAATTTTATTTATTTTGTGGGCCTAAATAATAACCACTAGTATAAGACTCGGATGGATTGTGATTTCAGATTTTTCAAGTTTAAGCCTATGCCTTATTCTCAAGGCTTTAAAATTAATTTGTTATTAAGTGAGATAACACTTTTGTAACCAGTTTATGGTTTGTGTCGCTGTAAGATGAATCTTTGTGCACTTTTAAAAATGATTATGTTTTTACTTAACTTTTTTACTACCTCATGCACTACCTTGCTAACTAGGACCAAGAAGAAATTCAGTAAAATTGAAGTTTCCTTTCTTCCCTGGACCTGTGCTTCTAGTTCCCTTTCCTAGTTTTGTAGGTTCCTAGAGGAACCTACATTCCCATTTCCTTTGTGTATTCTGAAAAGATTCTGTGTGTATGAAAGCATATGGGTGAGTGGGTATATAACCTTTCTACAGAAATGACATTTTTTTTATATACCATTTTTCACCTTTTTTTTTTTTTTTTTTTAAAGATTTTAGGAGAGAGAATCCACATGAACATATGAGGGGGAAAGGAGGGGAAGGGACAGAGGGAGAGGGAGAAGCAGACTCCCCACTGAGGACAGAGCCCTCTGCCCATGCTCAATCCTAGGACCCTGAGATCACGACTTGAGCCGAAGGCAGATGCTTAATCAACTGAGCCACCCAGGAGCCTTCACCTTATTTATAATAAATTTTGAAGATAGTTCTTTCCCATATATACATCTGCTTATTCCATTTAATGGCTTTATAGTACTCTGTTAATGTGATGGGCTTTTAAAATTATTGAAATAGTGAGATATTGAAAAACTCCTTTCTATTATATCATACTATAAATTCTGAATGACTAGCAAAGCATAGGTGCTTTAAAATATAAATTATAACTTAAACTATTTAAAAAATACTCTGATTTTAAAAGTAGTACTTTTTGCAGAAAGTTTGGAAGCTTAAAAAATATAGAATGAAAAGTGTTTAAACTATCCAAAGGTAGGTGTGGTGTCATTTTGGGGTATTTCCTTCCAGTCATTTTTCCTATGTATTTTTAATATGGTACAGTTATTTGTTAAAAGTTACCTTATCTTTTTTGAGGCAATTGTATAATACATATTGGCTATACCTTTAAAACTCTTTGTGTATTTTTAAAAAAGATTTATTTATTTATTTGAGAGAGAGCACACCAGTTGAGCACTCCTTGTTGAGCAGGGAGCCCCATGCGGGGCTTAATCCCAGGACCCTGGGATCATAACCTAAGCCAGAGGCAGACGCTTATAATTGAGCCACCCAGGTGCCCTTTTTCATGTATTCTAAAAAGGGTTGCAGAACACTGTATGAATGCAACATTATTTTATTCAATAATTTCCTTATTCCTTATTGTTGAATACTTAAATTATTTTTCACTATTAGAAATAACACTGTAATGTGTATTTTTGTGCAAAAATCAGTTTTTCAAAGGGGTAATAGAAGGACAGAAGCATTGACTATTTTACTCTTTTAAATAGCAAATTTGGTATGGAAAAATTCTTAATTTAAATTTCTGTGCCTAGTGGAGGTAAACTTTGATTTTGGTGTCGATTAATGCTTTAGATGTCTTGTGAATTACTTGTTAATGTTCTTAAGCTATTTATATATGTGCATATATTTATTCATTTTTAAAAGATTTATTTATTTTTAAAGATTTATTTATTTTAGAGAGAGAGCACGTGCAAGCACGTGTAAGTGGGGGGGAGGGGCAAAGGGAGAGGGAGAATCCTTGAACAGACTCCTTGCTGAGTGGGGGAGCCTGATGCAGGGCTTGATCCTAGGATCCCGAGATCATGACATTAGCAGAAACCAAGAGTTAGACACTGAGCCAACTGAGCCACCCAGGTGTCCGTATTTATTTATTTGAGAGAGAGAGCATGTGAGCAGGGGTTGGGGGCTGGAGAGGGGAGAGGGAGAGAAGGGAACTCGCTACTGAGCATGGAGCCCAACACATGGGCTCTCATGAACCTGAGGTCATGACCTGATCCAAACCCAAGTGTCATTCATTTAACTGGCTCTATAAAGAGTCCTAAATGTACATATTTAAAATTGAAGTATAATTGATGTACAACATCCTGTTAGTTTCAGGTGTACATCATAGTGATTTAATATTTTTATACATTATAAAATCCCATGATAAGTCTAGTTACCATCTGTTACCCTACAAATGTCTTTCAATATTGACTATTAACAAAAAATATATGTATTAGATGTTAAAAACATTATTTGCATTTCTTTTTATATGTAATGTTAATTCATTGTCCGATTGATACTCTTGAGGTTGAATAATGTTTTTCTTAAATTTAGATTGGTTTCATCTGGAAAGTTAGGCCAATACAATTTTTGTTGTTGTTATTAGAAGCATTGTTTCTTATGCATTTTAATAGTACCAATGTTTACAGTATTTTTGCCTCTTAGTGTTAAAAGCTAACTATTGTTCTTGCGGCTGAAGGCCTTTTGTGAAGTTCAATATATATGGCCTATGTTATAGGTGACAGTGCTCGATCTCAAGTTTTGAGAGAGAAAGTTATTGAATTGGAAACAGAAATAGAAAAATTTAAAGCTGAGAACACATCTTTAGCTAAACTTCGCATTGAACGGGAAAGTGCCTTGGAAAAACTTAGGTAAGTTTGCATCTATAAGTTGGGAAAAAATATAATGATTCAGTTTTATCTTCAAGATGATATGTAAAGTATTTGAAATAATTTTTGTCAATCCAACAAAATAAAATAAAGTGATATATTTTTCTTTGAAATCTTAACTGCATAAAAATTTTTTAATTAATTTTTGCACAAAAATTAAAAAATTTTTAATTAGGGTGGCTCAGTGGGTTAAGCCGCTGCCTTCGGCTCGGGTCATGATCTCAGGGTCCTGGGATCGAGTCCCATATCGGGCTCTCTGCTCAGCAGGGAGCCTGCTTCCCTCTCTCTCTCTGCCTGCCTCTCTGTCTACTGTGATCTCTCTCTGTCAAGTAAATAAATAAAATCTT
This sequence comes from Mellivora capensis, assembly GCA_004024625.1. NCBI lineage: Eukaryota > Metazoa > Chordata > Mammalia > Carnivora > Mustelidae > Mellivora > Mellivora capensis. The sequence continues at coordinate 13,390 of PISX010022923.1, forward strand.
TAAAAAAAAATTTTTTTTTTTAATTAAAATGACCCATTGTAGTCAGACATGTGTTAAAAGGGGAATTCTCTTAGTTGAGATTACAAATTGAATTTTGAAAAGCATTTTTAAAAAAAAATATTTAGTTATTTGATAGAGAGAGAGAGATCACAAGTAGGCAGAGAGGCAGGCAGAAATAAAGGGGGAAGCAGGCTCCCTGCTGAGCGGAGACCCTGATGCAGGGCTCGATCCCAGGACCCTGAGATCGTGACCTGAGCCGAAGGCAGAGGCTTTAACCCCCTGAGCCACCCAGGCGCCCCTTGAAAAGCATTTTGAAGCTGTTAATTCAAGTGCTACCTTGGCCATTGCATACATTTTCTAGGGCTACTGTAACAACGTATAGTTGATCCTCAACAATGTGGAGGTTAGGGGCTCCATCCCCCTGTACAGCCAAAAAGCCACATATAATTTTTGACTTCCTAAAAACTTTCCTACTAATAACATACTACTGCCTGGAAGTCTTACCGATAGTGTACAGTTGATTAACACATGGTTTGTTACATCTGTTATATACATATACTTGTAATAAAGTAAGGTAAAGAAAATGTTAATAAACTTGTAAGGAATAGAAAATACATTGACAGTACTGTACTGTAAAAATTTGTATGTAAGTGGATCCATGTAGTTCAAACCCATGTCGTTCAAGGGTCAACTGTACACACAAACTAAGTGGCTTAAAACAACAGGAATTTATTCTGTCAATCCTTGGCATTTCTTGGCTTATCATTGGACATTTGGGTTGTTTCTACCTTTTGGTTGTTGTGAATAATGCTATTAACATTGGTGTGTAAATATCTGTTCAGGTCTCTTAGTTCTTTTGGGTATGTACCCGGGGTGGAATAGCTGGGTCATATGGCAATTCTATACTTAATTTTTTGAGGAACCACCATACTAAGTGGTGGTACCAGTTTATATCACATTAACTGATTTGATATGTTGAGCCAGCCTTCACTTCCAGGGATGAATCCCACTAGGTCACGGTGTAAATCCTTTTAAAGTGCTGTTGGATTTGGTTTGCTAGTATTTATTGAGGATTTTTATATATGTGTGCATCAGGGATTGTTCCATAGTTTTCTTGTGGTGTCATTGTCTGGCTTTGGTGTCCAAGTGACTGCCCTCATGAAATGCGTTTGAAAGTATTTCTTCTCTCTTTTGGAAGGGTTTAGGCAGGATGGGTATTAATTATTTTTTGAATATTTGCTGGAATTTACTTGTGAAGCTATCTGGTCCTGAACTATTCTTTCTTGGGAGGTTTTTGATTACTGATTCCATTTCCTCATTATTGTTCTGTTCAGGCTTTCTGGTTCTTCTCGATTCAGTTTTGGTAGGTTGTATATTTCTAGGAATTTATCTGTTTCTTCTAGATTATCCAGTTTTGGTGATATTATTGCTCACAATATGATCTTTTTTATTTCTGGGGGCATCTATTGTAAAGTGTCCTCTTTATGATTTTATTTGAGTTTTCTCTCTTTCTTAGGTCTAGTAGGGGTTTGTTGATTTTGTGCTTTTTCCTTCTGAGACTTCCACAATGTATATATTGGATCTCATGGGCTTTCTTCATTCTTATTAATTCTTTTTCTTTTTTTTCCTCTAACTGACCTCAAATTACCCTTCTTTGAGTCAGATTGTTTCTTTTGCTTGATTAAGTCTGTTGTTGAAGCTCTCTATTGTATTTTTTTCACTTTATTGATTGTATTCTTCAGCTCCAGAATTTCTGGTTTTTAAGTTTCATTTATTTATTTTTAAGTAATCTCTACACCCCACATGGGGCTCAGACTCATGAAACCTGAGATCAAGAGTCACATGCTCCCCTGACTGAGCCAGCCAAGTGCCCCCTCTTTTTAAAGTTTTATTTATTTATTTAGTTTTTAATAACTGTGTTTTTAAAAATGATTTCTATCTCTTTGTTGAACATTTTGTTTTCTTTCATGTATTATTTGCTGATTCTGTTGAGTTGTTTATTGTGTTCTCTTGTAGTTTGCTGAGCTGCTTTAAAATAGTTATTTTGAATTCTTTGTCAGGCAGTTCTTAGATCTGCATTTCTTTGGGATTGATTGCTGAAACTTTATTAGTTTCCTTTGGTAGTGTCACATTTGCCTGATTTTAATGTAGCCTTGTGTTGACATTTTTGCATTTGAAAGGGCAGAAAACTCTTTATTTACAGACCAGTTTTGTCAGATAAAGACCTATTCCAACTGGATCCCTGGACTGGTGGCCACATTCTAGGATCACAGTTGAATGGGATTGTAGTGTGGCTCTTACTGGGTCCATACTGGAGTCCATAATTGACGGGTCTCTCTCTTTTTTTTTTTCTTCAAGATTTTATTTATTTATTTGAGAGAATGAGAGAGAGAGAGAGAGCACGAGAGAGGGGAGGGTCAGAAGGAGAAGCAGAGTCCCTTCTGAGCAGGGAGTTCCACGTGGAACTCAATCCTGGGATTCCAGGATCATGACCTGAGTCCCTTAACCAACTCAGCCACCCAGGCATATTGGCGAGTCTCTTAACAGGGGCATGGTGGATGTAGTTTCTACTAGATCCCCAGTTGGACGGTATTGCTTGTAGGACTATAGTCCAGCAGTGCTGAAGCTAGTCATGGGGCTCTTCCAGGTCTGCTGTTGAGTGTGCAGACAGTGGGTCTGTTACCAGGGATGAGAGTGGGTGTGACTCCTGCCAGGTTTTTGAGCATCCTCCTGCTGGGCCCCTGGGTGAGCAGGACTGCCTCTGGTACCACGATACAGCCAGGCTAGAGCCACGTTACAGGACTGTTTCACATTTTATAGTCACGACTGAGGTCTGTGGGCCTGTTACCAGGGACACAGATGGGTTTGGCATATGGGCTTGGGGTTTCTCAACCTCCTATCTGGATGGTATAGCTCCCACAAAAGTACTTTTATCTGTGTACTGTCAGCTTATTTTTTTGTGTAAAGAGATGTGAGCTGAGACCTCCTGTTCCACCATCTTGATATGTCCCTCTCCCTATGCTCTTAACAGAACATCAGAACACACCTGGGTTATGATAGTTCCTCTAATCAATATTCTCCTAAGCTGAGAGACCAAGTCCTCACACTGGTCTACTAGACCCTAATTCATTTGGCTCTCTGTTTTATTTTTTGATACTTTTTCCTACTTTTCTGTTTCAACTTTGTTTTATCCACCCTGGCCTCCTGTAATCTTTGACCACATCAGGCATATTCCTACCTTAGGGCTTTTGCATGTGGTGTTCCCTCTTTCTGAACTGTTTTGTCCAGATATCCTTATGGCTGTTTTCTCAGTTCCTTCAGGTTTTACATAAAATATTATCTCAGCAAGATGACCTCATCCATAATTTCAATCTCCTTGATACTTCCTACCCTTATTCTTTGCATTATTTTTCTCCTTCTAATATGCCATATATTTTATTTATCTTGTTATTGTCTGTCTCTTCCATTAGAATGAGAAGGTCCGTGGGAGTAAGGGTGTTTATTTTTTCACTGGTTTCTCCAGTACCCAGGGTAGTGCTTGATTCATAGTAAGTGCTCAATGAATATTTGTTGGAGGAATGCTTTATGGAGTTAACTGACAGTTATTTCAGTACTATGGATTGAAGATGGATGGATTCACCAAGACCAGCAGCTCCTCCATTCCAGGCTGTCACTGATGTTCCATTTCATATGACATGTAGATTACTCCATTAAGATGGTCCCTTTAAATGATAACGTGGTTTGGTCATTTTAGGAAAGAAATTACTGACTTTGAACAACAGAAAGCAAAAGAATTGGCTCGAATAGAAGAGTTTAAAAAGGAGGAAATGAGGAAGCTACAAAAGGAACGAAAAGTTTTTGAAAAGTATACTACAGTTGCAAGAACTTTTCCAGATAAAAAGGAACGTGAAGAAATACAGGTATGCCAGTTCTTTATGTTAGACTTATGTGATATGTTTATCCCAGTGCTGTGGGGCACACAGTAGGAGGGCTGTCCCTTGCTCTCCTCCCTCGGGCCCTGGAATATCAGAGTTTGTAGGAATATCAGAGTGATGTGTCAAAGAGAAATGGGGTGTCAGTTTTTTTAAACATTTTAAAAAAATATTTATTTATTTATTTGAGAACAGGGAGAGGAGCAGAAGGATAGGAAGCAATTCCTTAAGCAGACTCCCTGCTGAGTGTGGAACCCAACGTGGGGCTCGATTTCAGGACACTGAGAACGTAATCTGATCTGAAATCCAGAGTCAGATGCTTAACCAGCTGAGCCACCCAGGGGCCCCTGGGTATCAATTTATTAATCATCCATTGACTCAGTAAGTTATTGGTCTGAGATGGCATGAGGAACTTTTTTTTGTAGTCTGACTTTTAAAGAACAAGATATATTAGTTCTTTTCTTAGTAGAGGCTTCCAAAAAAAAAAAAAAAAAGACTACAGTAATGCCGTGGATGAATTAAGAAACCAAGAGTTGGAAATTCACCAGCATCATGTTGTGTTGATCTGATTGGCACCCCTTACACCAAATACTGTTGCTTCCAGTCATTTATATAAATTTAAGGCCCCTATACTAACTGGGTGTTTAATTTTAAAACTTATCAACTGATAGGCCAAGTAATCAGTCCTCTTCATTTCAAAGTTAGAACGGACATAATCAGAGGAATGTAGTAGTTAAAAATAACAACTGCAGGGGGACCTGGGTGGCTCAGTTGGTTAAGCATCCCGACTTTTGGTTTTGGCAAAGGTCCTGAGATTGAGCTCCACATCAGGCTCCATACTTTGTTTTGCGTGGAGTCCATTCTAGTTTCTCTCTTCATCTCCCTCTGTCCCTCCCCCCATGCTCTCTTTCACTCTTTCTCTAAAATAAAAGTAAATAAATCTTTAAAATAAATAAAAATAACTAATTTCTAGCTAAAACTCAACTTTCTAGAAAAAAAATAGGTGAATATATTTGTGACATTGGCATATGAAAAGATTTCTAAGAGGACACAAAGGACTAAGTACAAAGAAAACATGGACATACTGAATTTCATTACAAATAATACTTCAGTGGCGCCTGGGTGGCTCAGTCAGTTAAGCATCTGCCTTCGGCTCAGGTCATGATCCTGGAGTCCTGGGATTGAGCCCTTGTCAGGCTCCTGCTCAGCAGGGAGTCTGCTTCTCCCTCTGCCTCTGCCCCTTCCCCTTTCTCTGCTCGCTCTTGCTTATTCTCTCTCTCTCAAATAAGTAAAATCTTAAAAAACAAACAAACAAGTAAAACTTCAGTTTACCAAAGAAAAAATTTTAAAAGGCTCTCCATTGCTTATGGTATAAAGTACAGACTCTTCCATATTTTAGATACTAGTATTTTTGGGGCGCCTGGGTGGCTCAGTTGGTTAAGCGTCCAGCTGTTGATCTCAGCTCAGGTCTTGATCTAAGGGTTGTGAGTTTAAAGCCCAGCATTGGGCTCCATACTGGGTGTGGAGCCTACTTAAAATAAATAAATAAATAAAAGTAAATACTAGAATTTTTGAGTTTTAGTCTCTGCTTTCTCCCCTCTCATGTAGTATACCTTCCTTGAGAAAGCTCATCTGCAAACCCAAACTTAAGTTATCACATGCCATGTCAACTAGGTGCCTATTGACAGGCACCAATAGCAATCCTTGCTAATAAAATCTATTTATTTATTTTTGTGGGAAGAAACATATGCTGTTACGTTTTTGTTTAATGCTCAGTTTATTGAATCTAGTATGTTAGACATTAACAATCTATTTCATAGTTTTGGAAATCATTCCTGAACGTTCTTTGTACTTTGATAGTGTTGACTTAAGCATTAGACCCTTTTCAAACTTGATTATTGTGTGTGGCCATGGGTATTCATTATTTCTTTCTGTTTTTGTTACACTTCCTCTTTTTCTTACACTATGCAAGTATGACTTGAAGAAATATATACGTAATAAAAACAAACCTATATTTATTGCTACTCTTCTACTTACTAAATCATTAAAAGAATAGAGATGGTATATACAACCTTCTTTTATATTATAGTTTTTGAAAATATTAACTCTTTTCTTTTGGGTGTTCATTCTTTCAGCACATTGATTTGAGAACCCTTTATGATGAGCATTGGGGAATTGTTGATGAAGAAGACATTTCTGTCCTCCTGGAATTTATATTCATCATTATTGATTTATGGCCTTTTACAGACTCAAGCTACTCTAATTTATTACAAAAATTTCCTTTTTGATAATCAAGTGGCCCCAGTTTGGCCAGTGGGAGCCCTGTATGTACATCAGCTTCCTTGTCCTTCAACTTTGCCCTTGCCCTTAGATGGTTGAAATTATCCCTTCTTTCTCTAACAACTAGTTATTTTAGATAACCTGGTTTTTGCTTTTATTTTTCTTCAGCCTACCCCAGATCTGGAATCAGCCACTGTCTAGGGAGCCCTATTGTCTTACTGCTAGGGAGTCATATGAGGATTGGTGGTCAATGGCAGTGGTATCCTTGCTATTGGTGCCTGTCAGAGTGCACAGCTGGGGAAGGGTCATGACTTTCTGAAGTCATGAGTTCACACTGATTCCTTTAATCATGTAACATTATTCCAATTTTTATGCAGTGAGTTTTCATTGACCATTTACACATTGATGTTGAGTCAGATCTCTGCTGAGTTACCAACATGTGTATCTGTTTCTTCATTCAGAAGGTAATTGAGGGCCAGGATCTATGAGGTGCTATGTAGTAGCTGGTTAGCTCTGTTTGGATGTTTCAAATTTAACTTACCTTATTCCTACTAAATCTGCCTTTTCTTCTGACTTTTTACCCATTCACACCTGCGATAAAAAGAGGTCTAGACCTTTTCCACCTTCAAATTCCATCAATAATAGTTTCTTTTGACTTTATCTTTTGCATATCTTTTTTATCCTAACCCCTTCTCTTTCTCTTCTTCACACATATTCCTTCAAGCTGTCACTTTAAATCCTATTTTCTAGTCCTTTTGACTAACTATATTAATATTTGTCACTCCCTCTATGATTCTATTCTTTTGACCCCTTTCGGACCTTCCAATTCATTGGTTTCCCTCACCTTCCTATGTCCTTAAACCCTAGAGACAGTTACTCTAGTCATTTCTATAAGTGTATTCTTTACTCCCTTTTTCTCAAGCCATCATATTTTGTTGGCAAAACTATAGGCCTGGCATTTCCTACCTTCTTCATCTTTGTGCCCATAACACTTGGTTTAGCTGGATGAAAAATTTAATGGGGAGAAGGTCCATGCTTATGGGGAAGCCCTGCTTATGTACCAGGTCTCACCCCTTCACCACCTACAGCCCTGCTCCAGCATTTCTTATTTCTCTAACACCATCCATTTCTACTCTACTGAATCTTGCCATCAGTGTACCCACTTGCTGTTACTTCTTAAAATCTCTCTTGCCCCCATACTCCTTGGGTCACAACCATGTTTCTTTGTAGCAGAACTCCTTGAAAGTGTTGTCTGTTTCACTGTCTTTCATCTCAGCTCCTGTTTTGTCTACAACATGCTTCCCTCCGCACCACTTTTTTGAAACTGCCCCTGTTGTGGTCCCCAGTCTCTCCCTGATGGGGGAGCCCTTGGTCCTCATGTGACTTGGCTGTCAGCAGCACACGACTCCTCATCAGCGCTTTCATTCCTTTGATTCCCTTTGACTCGCAGGATGGATACCTGATGCTCTGGGTTTTCCCTTTACCTGACTGATGCCTTGCCTTGTCCTCTTTGGCTTTTTCCTCCTCTTTAACTTAATGGTGGAGGCCACCCAGCAGGGAGGAGGTTCTGTCCTTCTTTGATGATCTTCTCTAGTTCCATGCCTTTAGTTGGGATTTACATGCTGAAGACTTAAAACAAATTTAAATCCTGGCCTGGACCCGCTGGATGTGCTGAGCTGGTCTGACTAGCTACTGGATATTTCACCTCCATATGTCTCCAAATGAACTTCTGAACTTCCCTTCCCTAGCCTTCTCCATCTCAGGTGGCAGTATCCCTGACTTCCCACATGCTCGGACCAGAAACCTAGGATTGTTCACTTCTCTTTCTCTCACACTGCATGCTCGTCTGTCAGAAACGTACCGACTTGAGCTGCCATCTCTGAGTTCAAAGACTGACTGGCCACAGCTTTGCTCCCGCCCTGTCTTTTCCATGGGTTGTTTACCATGTAGCAGCCAGTGATTCTTCAGGAAAGATGCCAGGTCTCCTCCCTCTCTGCCCATGGCCCTTTAATGGCTCCACTTTTTTCTTATAGTTAGAGCCACAGTCCTTACAGCCTCAAGTTCCTGTATGATCTGGTGTTCTTTCACCTTTTTCATGCCATCTCCTCCTCTGTGTCATTCATTCTGCCCTAGCTCACTAGCCTGCTTGCTGTTCTGCGACTGTGCCCAGGCACACTCCTCCCTGGTGTATTACTGCTGGTGCTTTTAGCAATGCTCTTTCCCAGAAGAGCCACATGGCTCATTCTGAGCCTCCTTCAGGTCTCTGTTCAGTGAGATCTGCTCACTGTGTGTACTGCAGCCTCCCTTCCCTGCAACTGCACCCTCCCTTCCCCGTAACACTGCTTTCTTCTGCCTGCCCTGCCTTTTCTTCCCTAGGGCCTGGCACCTTCCACACAACTCTCCCTGCATTCTTTTTGTTCTTCATATTCCAGGGACCCAGAACAGTACCAGATAGTAGGTGTTTTATAAATATTAATTGCTGTTGAATAATTTTTTAACCTTATTGAATAATAATTGAAAAACACAAGAATATATATTTAAAATGTACAGTGTGATGATTTTATATATATACATAGCAAGATCAAGATGGTAACACATCCATCATCTGACATGGTTAACTCTGTGTGGGTGTGTGTGCTGAGAATGCTTAAGAATTGCTCTCAGCAACATTTGCTGTCAGTGTATACCACTGTATTTTATTACTGTAGTCACCATGTCATATGCTGCTCCTCAGAACTTATTTGTCTTATAACTGAGGGTTTCTATCCTTTGACCTTCATCTCCCCATTTCCCTTTCCCCCAGCCCATGGCAACCACCATTCTGTTGTTTCTATGAAATTGGCTTTTTTCTTTTTTTCTCTATGATTTCACTTGTAAGTGATACCATACAGTATTTGTCTTTCTCTGTTTGGCTTATTTGCTTTCGAATTCTTAACCTATTTAGACTTCTGTGTTACCATTTTGGTATTACTAAGTCTCTTTGCCCACATGATGATAATGTTTACCAATTAGAAATTGCTCATTTATTGGTTATACTCCACAGTTTTATAAATAGGGAGGCTGGTGTTCAGGGAGATTAATACCTTGTTTCAAGAGCTTTTAAGACACAGAACTGGGATTTGAGCCCTGATCTCTAACCCAAACCCAGAGTCCATGCTCCCTGTGATGTGACCACCCCCCAAGGGACGTCCTTTGAGCCCTAGTCTCTTCCTGTCACCTGGTTGCTTTTTTGGCAGTCATGGGGCTTACATGAGAATGGATGGATGTCAAGTTTTACATATGTATTAATGAGCTGCTTAGGGCTTCTTACTGCCTTTAGGCTCATATCAGGTCAGTTCTCAGGTGGTGAGCAATGAGGTCTTGCTTTCACCCATCCCCCTTGCCTCTGTTCCCAGGCACTCCCCATATCTTGCACCCACATGAGCCATGTAAGTGACTAGTTTTTCCTTAGTTCTGACATTAATCTCAATTTTTGTGTAATTGGACATTGCTTCTAGACATTTCCAGGAGTTTCTTTCTTCACATGGGTCATTTAGTGCGTCTGAAACAGATCTTTCTTTCTTTCTTTCTTTCTTTTAAGATTTATTTATTTATTTGACAGAGAGAGAGAGAGAGATCACAAATAGGCAGAGAGGCGGGCAGAGGGAATGGGGGAAGCAGACTCCCTGCCAAGCAGAGAACCTGACGCAGAGCTCTATCCCAGGTCTCTGAGATCATGACCTGAGCCAAAGTCAGAGGCTCAACCCACTGAGCCACCCAGGCTCCCCTAAACAGATCATTTTCTTAAAACCAATTTCTTCTCATGAATTCCAAGTAGAATCTGTTTTCAGGACTGATAGTTTTGACTTTGAATCTTATTCATCTGTTTACCTAACTCTTCCTTTAATTAGTCATAAATTCCTCTTAATTTTTTCTTTACCAGATAATCCCCTATTTATCTCTCTTCTTCAATTAATAGCTTAGTATAGACCTTTATTACCTCATGGCAGTGTTATTGCAGTGACTCCTAAATGGTGCCTGCCTCCTTCTGGAATCAGTTTTGTTGATGGTATAAGGTGAGGCTCTAACCTGAACCCCAGGCCCTTTCATGAAAAACTTGTTATTTTTGAAATGTGATTGACCAAGCTTTCCCTTTTCTTCTCTCTATGCTAGGGCAGCACTTCTATTTTGTTGGTGTGTCTCTTTTCTTCTATTGCATTGTTTTAATCCTAGTTTGTTTGTTTGTTTTTTTTTTTTTGAGAGGCTTTGAAACAGCAGATAGCAGATTTACAGGAAGATTTGAAAAGAAAGGAAGCAAAATGGTCAAGTACACAAAGCCGTCTTAGAAGCCAGATAGAAATGTTGGTCAGAGAGAACACAGACCTCAGGGAAGAAATAAAAGTGATGGAAAGGTTCCGACTTGATGCCTGGAAGAAAGCAGAAGCTACTGAGAGCAGCATCAGGATGGGTCCCTGTGTGACTGCCACGAAAAGAGATGGGTCCATGGTAGGTTTGAAGCTGGGTTTGTCAAGTCAGGATGTTAAATATCTGAGTGCTCCAATTTATAGACCTGAAACCTAGAGGGTGTTTGCCAGGGCTGGGGGTTGGGGGTAGGAATGGGGAGTTGCTGTTTAATGGGAACAGAGTTTCAGTTTTGCAAGAGGAAAAGAGTACTGGAGCTGGGTGGATGTGAGGGTGCACAGTAGTGTGTATGTGCCTCGTGCTGCTGACCTGTACCCTTAACAATGGTTAAGACAGTATACATTATGTATATTTTACCACAGTTGAACAATTCTTTTGAGCAATGCTTTGCAGAGTTTTCAAATTCATTTTTAGAATTCTTTTAAAAGAATTATAGCACAATAGGCAGATAATCTTAGTTAAAACAGGCCAAGCGAAGTTTTTCTTGCAGTGAGTCACATGCATATGAACCTTTTATTTTTTTAAAGATTTTATTTATTTATTTAACAGACAGAGATCAGAAGTAGGCGGAGAAGCAGGCAGAGAGAGATAGGAGGAGGAAGCAGGCTCCCTGCTGAGCAGAGAGCCCGACGTGGGGCTCGATCCCAGGACCCCCAGGTCGGGATCATGACCCGAGCTGAAGGCAGAGGCTTTAACCCACTGAGCCACCCAGGCGGCCCCATATGAACCTTTTAAATCAGATAATTAGTCTTTCATTCATCTCTATTCACAATTATCATGTGCCAGACACTGATTTTGGGCACTGGGAATAAAGCAATTAACAAAATAGGTGAACTTCCTTGCCCTCTTGGAATTTTTATTGTAGTGGTGGGAGGTCTATAAAGAAGATAGATAATAAAATATATGGTGTGTTATATAGTGACAAGAACCAAGGAGAAAAAGCAGGAAAAGGGAATGATAACTGTTGGGGTGGGGGGTGTTGCTGTTTTAGACAGGATGGCCAAGGAAAGCCTTACTGAGAAAGTGACATTTGAGTAATGGCCCACAGTATTAAATATATTGAATATATTAATTTAAACATATATAATTATTATGTTTTAAATATAAATATAATAAAGGGGTGCCTGGGTGAGAGTAGAGCCCATAGAGGAGCCTGAGGCCCAGAGGCTGTCTGCCTTGTGGGCCTGAGCATGAGCATGGCTGAGGCTGGTAGAGCTACAAGGGAGTAATGGGGAGAATGGTAGGGGATGCGATAGGAAATGGGACAGAGGGAGTTGGGTGCCAGGTTCATTAGCCTTAATCAGTTCCTGTAAGCCCTTGGGTGTTTCCTCTGAGAAGGGGACCCCCCCTGCCCCTAAGGGCTGTGATTGGAGTTGACTTAATCTTTTGTTTTAGTAAGCGTACCTTATCTGCTGTCTACTGTAGACTGAACAGGGAGTGGAGGGGCATAGACACAATTGGGAACACCGGTTAGGAGACCATTGGGGTAATTCACACCAGAGAGAACAGTGGCTTAAGACTAGGGGAGAAGCAGTGGAGGGCTGAGAAATGGACAGGATTTATTGATGAGCTGGGTATGACAGCAAGGAGGGAGTCAAGAGTACAGTTTCCAAGTGTAGTATAGTGTTTTGGCATACTAGAGTTTCCATTTATTGTAAGACTACAAGAGGAGAACATGCTTTTCTTGGGGGCATGGATATTAGGATCTCAGGTTTAGACAGGGTAAGTTTGAAATGCCTGCGGAGAAGTTTGAAAATGTGGACACGTTACCTGGGCAGCTATGCACATATCAGGAGAAGGTTAGGTTGGAGCTAGAAGTTTGGGGTTCATCAGGATGTGTGGTAAAAGCTTTGGGCTGGCAGAGGTCACCAATGCTGAAAGTGGGGGTAGTGAGCCTCAGAGGCTCACTACTGAGCCAGAGTGTGAGAAGACAGGAGATGAGGAGAATGGTTAACCAGAGAGGGTGGAGTAAAGGAGGCCAGAATGGTGTCCTGAGAGCCAAGAAAAGAAAGGACTTCTAGGAGAAGAGACTGGCCAGCGGTTTCAAAAGCTGCTGCTAAATTAGATGAGGGCTGAAAATTAGTCATTAGATTTACCAGGTAGGGATATATAGAAGATAAAAGGCTGACTGGATGAAAGACAATGAGAAGTTTCAAACAGAGTTTAAGAACCTTGTGGAGAGGTTTTGCAGTAAATGTAAAGAGATGGGGTGTTGGCGCTAAGGAAAGTTTTTGTAATGGAAAAATTAAGTGTTTATGTATTGGTAGGATTAATTCAGTAAAGTGGAAAATACTGATGCAGGAGAATGTGGGAGAATTGTTGAAGCAATGTTCATAAATGAGAGGAGAGGGGATTTAGGGAATGAAAGGAAGGGTTGGACTTGGCTGGACAGCACATGCCCTGTGGCAGAATCTTGAAGGTGTGTACTCTGGGCTTGATATGTGGTGCCTGCTGGTGGGAAGTTCCCTCCTAATGCCTTCGCATTGTCAATGAAGTAGGAAGCTTGGTCATCAGCTGAGAGTGAGGTTGGAAAAGTGTAGGAGGTTCAAGTTGATGGGAGAAAGTGTGACATCGTCATCTAAGGGAGTGGAAAGCAAAGGGTCTGAGGAAGTGTAGCCTGATTCCTGGGCTGCTTTGGGGACCAGTGTAGGTTAGAGATCATATATTTCAAGTGAGAATGTTTGTATCATTTTCTTGTTCAGCTTTTTGGTTGTAGGGTGGTGGAGATATATTTTGTAAGATTATATTTTATGAGTTATATTTTATAAGAGGTGTGGTCATCCAGGTGAATACCACAGAGTGAGTGAGGGGCAGGGAAGTCGACAGTATATGCAGCCAGAATGACTGCAGTGAACCATGGTTTAAGCTGTGGAAGAAGGGCGTGAGGCTATACGGTTTTGAGGGATGTAGCAAATCTGTATGGATCAGTGAATTGTAGGACCTGGTAGGTTGTACACATTGGTGGAGTTAGGGTGTTAGATGAATAAGCTAGAAGGATAGGATATGGCGGTCAGAAGAGAGTGGAATTCTTGCCTCTTCCCATTTTATTAAAACAGCTTCCCTAAACAGAGAAATTTGAAAGAATAGTATGATGATGATCAGGTGACCTGAATAGTCACCTAGATATGACCACTGTTGACATTATACCACTTGTGTGTGTGTGTTTTGCTGGACCATTTGAAGCTAACTGCAGAAATCATGGCATCTTACCGCTAAATACTTTAGCATTTTATTAAATGACATTGGCTTTTTGAATAGACCAGGCTAATTATTTTGTAGAATACTGCACTTTCTGGCTTCGAGGGCTTAGAAATTGAGATCTTTGCAGTTAATGATAATTACAGATATTGATAATGACTGCATGACTGAGGTAGGATGGAGTAGGTCAGGAAACAGAAGCTAAGGCAGTGGAGTTATCTCCTGGCAAGGGGTACATGTGGCTGAATCATGGACGTGAGATGCAGAGCTGGGGCAGGGGTGGTTAGGGAGGAGAGGGATTTGTTGGAAGTGGTGACAGGGAGCAAGGAAGACCTCTACCCTACCCAAACCTAGGGGTGAGAGTTCTGAGGGTGAGAAACTTCTGTCCCTGGAAGGGGGCTATGGGGAGTCATCATCTCAGTAGGAAGCTAGGGCTCAAAGTGAGAGCAAGATGGTAAGGGACATGCTCACAGGAGAGGTTGAGATAAAGGGTTTTTGCTGATACTGAGTTCCTGCTCTCTTTGGCTAATCTGATAACAATCACAGAAGACTCTTTTATTTTATGTTGTCTGTTATCCCCTCACTTGAAGAATGAATATACAGTTGACCTTTGAACCACATGTGTTTGAACTGTGCAGGTCCACTTCTATGCAGATTTTTTTCAATAAATAGAGTATAACACTGTAAATATATTTTCCCTTCCTTAAGATTTTAATAACTTTTTTTTTGCTCTAGTGGACTTTATTGTAATAATACAGTGTGTAATACATATGCCATACAGTGTGTAATACATATGCCTGCTTATGTCATCAGGATGGCTTCCAGACGACAGTAGGCTGTTGGTAGTCACATTTTGGGGGAGTCAAAAGTTACACATAGATTTTCAAGTGTGTGGGGTGGTCATTGCCCCTAGTCCCCCCTCCCCCCAGTTTTTTCAGGATCCACTGTATATCTGAAGGTGGGGTGTGTGTGTAGTTCATTCCTAAATAATAGTTTGTTCCCTCTGACCTGTAGTGAAAAATAAAATGAAAACATAAATGAACAAACTTAACCCATTTTCATTGCAAGCTGAGTTTTACTTTCACTCATTGTACTAATGTGTAGACTAACACTAATTTTATATTCAAAATTATACTATAGAATTCATCATTTCGGTTACAAAAGAGTCAAATTTCTTCAGGAACCCAGGTAGAAAAATGTAAGAAAAATCATTTGCCAACACAAGGTAAGAAGTTGCATGATCTTTTTATAAAATACTTCAGGAATTTAAAGAATAGAGAATTTACACCCAATTTAAGAAGTAAAACTTTGTAAATATCATTGTAGCCCCTGTGTATTCTACTCCCCTTCTTATTTCCACCCTGACAACATTCCTTTGTTTGTTTTTCATTCTTTTACTACATTCTATCCATAAATCAATATAGTATTGTTCCTCTGTATCCCTCTACAATTTGTTTCTCTCAATATTTTGATACTTACATTAATAATACATATAAACTCTAGTTTACTGATTTTAATAGCTATACAGATTCCATGTGTATTTGTTACAGTTGAGTTTTCCTGTTGATGGACTTCATGTTTTTTCCCCTAGTTAGTCAATAGAATGAATAGAGCTGCAGAACATAGCTATCCTGTGTGTTTCTCTAAGACACATACCAAGAGTGAGGATGCTGGGTCATACCAGGCTTGTGGTGCTGTAGGAGGTTTTCTCTTTGTTCTGCAAGGTGGTTTTGCCATTTTTTTTCTTTCCTACCATCAGCAGAATATCCTCTTTGTGCTCACTCTTGACCTGGTCAGACTGAAATTGTGTCCAGTCAGATGGGTGTGAAATGGTGGGTTAGTGTAACTTTAATATGTGTTTCCCTGATTACTGGTAAGGTCATGTGAGCATTTTTTTGTATATTTAGTGGGCATTTGGGTTTCCTCTTTTGTGAATTGACTGTTCATTTCTTTTGCCTGTTTAAAACTTTTTAGTGGGGGGCGCCTGGGTGTTTCAGTTGGTTAACTGACTGCTTTCGGCTCAGGTCATGATCCTGGAGTCCTGGGATCGAGTCCCATATAGGGTTCCCAGCTCCATGGGAAGTCTGCTTCTTCCTCTGACCTTCTCTCCGCCCCCCGCCCCCGCCCCATGCTCTCTATCATGCTCGTTCTCTCTTAGATAAATAAATAAATAAATAATCTAAAAACTTTTTAGCCCAGGGGGTGGGGGAGAAGGTCAGAGGTCTTCTTATTGAAGGTCTTCTTATTGAAGTTATTCTTCGTACTAATCCTTTCTCATTTAGAAGCACTGCCAATATTTTCTTCCAGTTCTGGGTTTAGCTTTTCTGTTTGTGTTTTTTATGTGCATTTTTTATTTATTTTTTTTTTTAAGATTTATTTGTTTTAGCGAGTATACACAAGGATCCCAGGAGGGGCAGAAGGAGAGGGAGAGGGGAAGCACACTCCCTGCTGAGCAGGGAACCTGATGTGAGGTTCTATCTCAAGACCCTGAGTTGATGACCTGAGCAGAAACCAAGAGTCAGAGGCTTAACCGACTGAGCCACCCACATGCCTCTGTTTTCCCTTTTATTTTTGAATTTATCAGTCTTTTTTCATGACTGTAAGAAATCTTTCTCAAGCCTTAGGTCACAAATATGCTATTTTTCTCTTACGAACTTTTGTTTTCACATCTTTAATCTACCTGGAATTTTTAGAAATTATTTTCATGAATTAAATTTAGAAAATTGGATATAACATATGCAGTCTGATAATTATAAAGGACATACTTAGATAACTACCAGCTAGATAAAGAAATAGAGTAGCAGCACCCCAGGGCTGTTCCTCCCCTTGACTACTCTCATAGGTGCAGCCCTAAAAAAAGTTTTGTTTTTGAACTTTCTGAATAGTTATACTGTATGTATTCCATTGACTTTTTTTCTTTACTGTACATTGTTTTTGAGAGTCATGTTGATCTGCAACTCTACTTCACTAATTTTCAAAAACTGCAAGGTAGTTTGAATATTTATGAATTCATTACAATTGACTTGATAGTGTAATTTTTTTTTTTTTTAAGATTTTATTTATTTATTTGACAGAGATCACAAGCAGGCAGAGAGGCAGGCAGAGAGAGAGAGGAGGAAGCAGGCTCCCCACTGAGCAGAGAGCCTGATGCGGGACTCGATCCCAGGACCCTGAGATCATGACCTGAGCCGAAGGCAGAGGCTTACCCCACTGAGCCACCCAGGTGTCCCTGATAGTGTAATTTTTTTAAGATTTGGGATATTAAACAGTGAATCTATGAACATCCTTTTTTTTGTTTTTGTTTTTTTTGATTTTCTTTTTTTAAGGCAGAGGGAAGAAAAGTCCAAGGTTTTTTGTTTTTTTTTAAAATTTTTTTATAAACATATTTTTATCCCCAGGGGTACATGTCTGTGAATCGCCAGGTTTACACACTTCACAGCACTAACCATAGCACATACCCTCCCCAATGTCCATTACCCCACCCCCCTTTCCCGACCCCCTCCCCCCAGCAACCCTCAGTTTGTTTTGTGAGATTAAGAGTCACTTATGGTTTGTCTCCCTCCC